>AYQD01000235.1:0-13127 GCA_000504465.1 Cryomyces antarcticus CCFEE 534 | reverse complement strand
TCCACCGCCAACCCATCGTATCGATGGGTCTTGTACAGAACCTCACGAAGAGGATACCCTCCTCGCCCAATCTACCCTCACTGGAGGACCTCTCCAAGACCGCCGACCGCATCTCCCCCCGGTTAGCGTTCTTTCGCCGCCGCATACGACTAAAAGGCAACTCGCGCATCTCGATACCTCTTGGCATTGTTCTACTGTTTCCTTGCATCGTCATAATACTAATACTTGTCCTATTTGTGCGGCATCCTTCATCGCCGGGGAGAGGGTTGATTCCGGCCGGAGCGCCGCCTTCCATAAGGTACGCCGATTGAGACACTGAATAACCGGGGAGCAGAGCTGATGGGTGAATGACATACAGGAGGATTAGTGAAAAGCACGACAAAGTCTTCGTGACAGGTTGCCTAGAACCTCAGACAAGCGGGCCTCGAGCGAACGCGGCGTTTGTGGTATTGGCGCGGAACAAAGAGTTGGACGGGGTGATTCAGTCTGTGAAGTCGATAGAGCGCCACTTCAACCGGTGGTTCAACTACCCTTACGTCTTCCTCAACGATGGCGACTTCAACTCAACCTTCAAGGAGACGATCACAAACTACACGAGTTCGCCGGTGGAGTTTGGCAAGATAGAGCCGGAGATGTGGGGTTATCCCGATTGGGTGGACGCGAATGTTGCAAAAGAGGGCATCAGGAAACAAGGAGATGCTGCGATCATGTACGGAGGGATGGAGAGTTATCATCACATGTGCAGGTTCTATTCTGGGTCAGTGAAAATTGGAGAGTCTTCGGTATTCAATCTGACTAAGTGTTTCAGGTTCTTCTACAAGCACGAGCTTCTGCAGAAGTATGAGTGGTATTGGCGCTTAGAGCCGGAGATCAAGTACTTCTGTGACATCACCTAGTGAGTCTGATCGATCAAGGGACCCGAATCTTACTAACACCTCACAGTGATCCATTCATCCATATGCAAAGAGCGAATAAGACATATGGCTTCACGATCGCTGTCAAAGAGTTGAAGGAAACCGTACCAAACATCTTCCGGTACGCCTCGGCTTACAAGCGAGTCAACAACCTGACCTCGCAAGGACTGTGGGAGATGTTCATCGAGCCTCCGCCGAAAGAGGAGGAGACGCTACCGAAGGAGGATCCAAAGTACAAGAAGCCTTTACCCGAAGAGATCTTGAGTACCGAGCCAGGCGCAGGATCCTTACCTGAGATCGACCCCGAATCGATGGAAGGGGAGAAGTACAACATGTGCCATTTCTGGAGCAACTTCGAGATCGCGAAGCTAGATTGGTTCAGGAGTAAAGAGTACAACGACTTCTTCGAGATGATGGACCGGAGTGGGGGATTCTGGATGGAGCGGGTAGCGTTCTCCCTTTACGCCCACATTACCCTTGCTATACTGACATAGAAATAGTGGGGCGACGCACCCATCCACTCCCTCGCAGCCGGCGCCCTCCTCTCCCCCAGCGACATTCACTACTTCCGCGACTTCGGCTACCGCCACACCACCATCCAGCACTGCCCCGCCAACGCTCCAGCCCGCCAGCTCCCGCGCATCCCGTACCTCGAGAAGACGACACTGGATGAGAAGAAGCGCCTCGAGGAGGACGAATACTGGGCGACGTACGACACGGAGAAGGAGAATGGCGTCGGCTGCAGGTGCAAGTGCGACACGGATATCGTGGATGTCGAAGGCAAGCAGGGCAGTTGTCTCTCCGAGTGGGTCGAGGTTGCGGGCGGCTGGTCGTCGCCGTAGACGACGGCTTGGCGTGGATAGCATGGGAAGACTTCTGCGTTTCCAAATGTACTAGGAATGGCGGCTCAGGTCTGAGTGGCACACTTTTCGTTGTTCGTGGAGAGACTTGTGTTGCATTTTCGGGCGCTGGGAGTCTGGGCGGTTGTAAGAAGTATAATGATTATTGGGCACCCGCTCGAAAGGAGGACGGAGACCAGGGGAATATACCATTTACTGCGAGCTTGTGGCGATCGCGGAACTGTGGATGTGAAGGGATGAGTGAGTGCTCTACCAGAGCCCAGCCTGCAATACCTGGGGGGTTATTGACAGCAGGTCGCTTTTTATAAAAGATTCTCTGGAAACTAGGACGATATCCACAATACACAAACGTTTATTACAGCGAGTGTAATTCGCAGAACGAAGGGTGTGTTTGTTCTTGCTGGCCGTGGAAGTCGCATGATCACGATCAAAGAAAACCCTTGAAGTGATACTACAAATAAGAGACTGCATGCTGTGAGGGCCATGAACTGTCCAGGGGTTGCGGCGCGAACCGCACCCCGCGATTGATCACTTGAGCCTCACGCCCATATTGCTCCCGTCCCTGTCCCAAAGCACGCTTCAAATACCTCACTCCATCTGCGTTCTCTAAACCCTCCGTGGCAGTGCGCTTCGCTACTTCTCTCGCTGCTCTTGCTGTAACTCTCACGCCATCTCGTCTCGCCCTTCAGCTCGAAGGCCAGTTCCATTGAACGGGAAAAGAGCACGAAATCAACATGCCAGACGTATGTGCTGTACTGTGCTTCACTCGTCTTTCACTTCGCGCCGAAGGATTGGGAGACCGGTTGCTGATGCTCACCGCATCATACAGGTCAAGCGTACAGTCAAGCTCATCACCGAGCAGAAAATCATGTGAGCCGCTATCCCCTCTCCGCAATCTTTGTGCGGAACTCCACAATACCTATGCGAACGAACACTTTACTTCTTTACGCCGTCTGTCCATCGTTTGCGTCTTTCACTTCCACTGTAGGCGCTGCATCTCTTCTACAACAACACCTTTGCAAGCGTGAAATACAGCTCGCTAATGCCATTCTCACAGTGACAAAGACTCTGGAACCGAGGGGTTCCCGATGCGAGCATGGAACATCGAGATATTTCTTCTCAACGAGGCCGGTGAGGAGGTTCAAGCGAACTGCTTTGAGAAGGCGACATACAAGCTACATCCGAGTTTCGAAAAGAGGGCTACCCAGGGTAGGTTCAAGCACAAGGAACCCTCGTACGGCATGGGCAGCGGTGTATCGTCTGTAGCGGCGGGTGTTCCAACGGTTTCATGCAACGGCATGCCCGGGACCTGATTGTATCAGAGAGTTTCAGTATCCGTGTGTTGGACGTAGCTAACACCTCTGCGTGTATTCAGTCAAGAAGCAACCACCATTCCACATTTCCGAAGAGGGATGGGGAGAGTTCGACATGGAGATCATCCTGTCGGCAGTCGGCAAGGGCGGCGATCACCCACTGGTTCACGACCTAAATTTCCAGCAAGAGAGATACGAGGCCAAGCATGTCATTGTGGGTTCCGCCGTACCCAATCATCCTCCGAAGACCAGGACTTGTCTAACGTGGTATGCAGACGTTCAGAAACCCGAAGCCGGAACTGTTGGCGATTCTGAAAGAGTCGGGCCCGGTAGGAGAGGAGAACGGCGTCAAGGAGAAGGCGGACGCGGCAAAGAAGAAGAGAAAAGAGAAGAACGTGCGTGATTCCCTCTACACGAGCCGCTAGTTGCATACTCCAAGTATCCACGTATTGGACATGGACCGTTGCTGACACAAATTTGGTGCACTAGGTAGACATGGAGAAGCTAGCTGAGGGGCTACAGCGTCTCGACGAAGACGATCTCCTGCACGTAGTCCAGATGGTGCACGACAACAAATCAGCGGACACATACACCAAGAACGACGTTGAAAGTACGCCGCATCTTCATTATCAAACTAGTATACTCCATACTGATCCATGTCCCGACAGACGGCGAGTTCCACGTGGACCTCTACACGCTGCCAGACCACCTAGTGAAGATGCTGTGGGACTTCACCGGGTCCAAGACGGAGCTGTAAAGAGCTCGCTTGCACATTCAATAGCCTCCATCTTCCAACACGATCATCGAACGAGGGCGGTACGAGATCGACTGACCAGTGTAATGACAGTTTGTCAAGCGCAGAGGAGAAGTCCTTCGACTGTGCATGGCAACGGAGACGAAGTCAGTCTGGCTTTGAATACGAGGCGAAACGTGTACGAAGCGGTGTGTGCCGCTCTCTGGATACCCAAGCCCCGGCTGTGCTTCTTCTTTTCTTTTTCCCACCCCTGTCTTTCTATAAGGATGCATGGGTCCTTCCATCAACGGGGGCGAGGGATGCGCGGGAGTTTTCTGGGCGGATTGGGCGGCAAGGGAGTGGGGAGATGGGCTTCATGGCGCTGCAGTTACAAGTGTCCGCGACCTAGCACTGTGACACCATCTCAAAAGCACCAACAGTAATCCTGCGTCCCCCACTTTGCTGTTCTGTGCAGTCAATGAGGCGATCTTCCTGCGTTCCACGCTCGCCGAACCCGCAGTCGCGCGTCCAGCTCTGGGCGTGAGCTTCGCCGTACTGCAATGGAGAGCATCACGCGTCTGTCCAGAGACAGAGCGGTTTTTGTCAACGGCCACTGCGCCCGCTCTCCATGCCCTCACCACTCGTCGTGCCCTAACGTAGAACACCAGCCAGCACCGTGGCTCTCACGTGAAGGTCCTACGTCCGGCCAAGCGAGCCAAAGTCACAGTTCTCGTGCTCGTGGCACGGTCGTCACACCGAACAGATGGACTTGGTTGGGTGGAACGTGAAACGGAAGCTGCGGCGTCTACAGCGGCGGCAGCACCTCCCTGCAGATCGGACACTGCAGCCGGTACTTCATCCAGCCCTCCAAGCACTCCGTGTGGAAGATGTGCCTGCACGGCGTGAGCATGTACGCCCGGCGCGCCAGCAGGCTTTTCGCTTCCCCACCGCCGCCACCGCCACTGCTGCTGCTGCTGTTGCCGCCCGCGGCCACGACGGGCACTTCGACGTCCTCCCTGCAGATCGCGCAGTCGTACACGCGCGTCCCGCGCTTCCGGCTCTGGTCCGGCGCGGAAGAGGATCTGGAGCCGCGCCGGCCGCCCGCGTCGGCTGACGAGGGGGAGGTGTCGACGGAGTCGGTGGCGTCGGAAGCGCCGATGGGCATCCCCGCACCCTCCTCGTCCTCGACGACGACGCGATGATAATCGTACGCCGGCGGCGCCCAGCCCTTGGGGATGCCGACTCTCGGCCCCGCGACTTCCTGGCCGAGAAGCAGCAGGGCCTGGATCCACACCCACGCCACCAATGCCGCGAAAAGGCGCCAGTCCGTGTCGGCGAAGAGCACGTTGTCGGCGTGTAGGGTGAAGTAAGCAAAGGGCGCTAGACGGCATACGCTTTGGCCGAAGATGAACTCGCGCGACAAGGCGCGTCGGCAATTGCGCTGCACATTGCGGTAAAGCTGGGGCGTCCAGAAGGAGAGATAGAGGAAGGAGAGGGCGGTGGTGTAGAGGGAGCGAAGAGTTGGTGGCCATGAGGTCGCGTGCAGGGAGAGGAAAACGAGCAAGAGGAGGATGAAGTAGAAGCGCGTGTAGAGGGCGCCAAGGTCGCTGCGGGTTGCGGTGGCGGTGTCGGTGGCGGCGGCTGGAGGAGTGGGATTTGCGGCGGCGTCCGTGAGCTCGTCTTGGTCGGGTGGGAGGATGATGGGCATTGCGCCTGAGTTGGCAGCGGTGCGCGCCGTTACGGGCGGGGGAAGAGTGTCAGCTCCTGCCGCGGTGATGATGGGAAAGCCCGCCGGTGTTGTCGAAGGCGCCGTCGTAGCGGTGGCTGCACTCTGTTGCTGCCTTTCCTGCCGTCGCCGTTCGGGGGCTTGGACAGACCAAACATCCAGCAGAAACTTCATCCCGAAGAAGCTGACGGCAAGCAGGGCGACGAAGGCGGTAGTGACGAGAGTCAGCCACGCGCCGTCCAAAAACATCCCAACGATCATGAACGTGATGGCGGCGAAGCCGTCACCCATAGCGAGCATACCAACTGTGTATAGGCTGATGCGGCTGCGCGTCGACGGTGTTGAAGCCTCTTTCATCTGGCGGACAAGGAAGAGGAGCTGTGCGGACAGAGTGAAAGCGTACAGTAGCACGTAGCGTCTCCCGGTACTGAAGAGAGCCTCTAGCTTCGGGCCGCGCAGGTGCAGTCCTTCCTGTGGAGCGTAGTCAGGTGGCCCTTTCGACTCGAGTATGAAGCCGCAGTCTGGAGAGAAAAGAAGCATTGACATCTGCATGGGAGGCGGCGGAGGTGCCGAACGGCCTGTTGGGAAACGGAGCTCGTCTTCGATCGAGTCTAGGGTTAATGAGTTTTCAGACCAGTAACCAGTGCGGCCCAAGGGAGACGGAACAGGATGTTGTTGAAGGTAGGCTATGTATTCGCAATGCGGCACTGTCCACGCCGCGTTGCTGGCCGTGTCTGGCGAAGACGACCACGGATTGGACAATGCGTCGGGGTTGTTCTTCTGTAGTTCGATTGTCTTATTCAGTGTACGCTTGAGCAGCTGTTGAGAGCTGTGGAACGTAGTCTCGGAGAGTGCCAAATGCGGAAGCGCGAAGATCCCGGCGAATCTGCAATGTCAGTGATCAGTACTTTGCCTGAATACCCGCTGTCCAGAAGATCAAGCTTACTTGTCGCTGGTAGTAGTCATCAGCATCCCCCCAGAATCCAAGAAGTGAACGCCGTGGAGTGTCATCTCCCAACCATCGCCCCAGGAAGAATCATCCCTAATAGTCAGCGTAGCGCTGGCCCTCGTAACATTTCCCTCTCCTTGCCTCTGCCCACGATTCTCCTGCTCCTTGAGCCTCATCCTAATCTTCCCCTCCTGGCCGGTGATGTTTCTATTCCAGTCCCCCATCGCAAAGGTCCCCTCCGGAGCAACGACGCTCAGGTTGACGCTGGGCCGCTGCAAGCCCTCTTCCAACTTCGACCGCACCCACGATCCGCGGACGTAACCCGTGACATTCTGATACAGCGACCCCAACTCTTCTTTCTCCTCCTGTTCTATCCCATCAAGCCTCTTCAACCCAGCATCGCCCAGCACGTGTCCCGCCATTCCCCTCGCCCTCTCCCTGACGCCCGGCAGCGCGTCCCACACAAAGCCATGCTCTTCTCTACACCCGGTGAGATTCAAGTACCTGTTCTCTTTCGAGTTGAAATCGCCATAGTGGGAGCTGTTAAGCACGCTTAGTGCGTGCTGCTCGTGCTGGATGATCTGGTCAATTTCGAGGCGTGCATCGAGTCTCGCCGGTTGCTGGCTGTCGGGGCTGAGGAGGATGAAGAGGAGGATGAGGATGGGAATGAGGGTGCGGGGATTGGTGGCCATCAGGCGGATGTCTTGTGTTCAGTCCATCGTGGATGTTGTGGGTTTCAAATGATGATACTGGACTTATTCAGGCAACTCTCTTAGGTATCTGAGTTGTTGGAGGCGACGTCATTGGCCGAGAATACTGCCCAACACTCCTTTCGCAAAGTACTTGACAAGTACACTTCACGAATAAGATTGTCGAGACAGTTTTTCACCGGGTCAAGAAGCGAGCATTTTTGCAGGTGCTGGTAATCCAAATGTTTGGGTCAAACCGACTATCAAACGGGGGGGATGCATAGCGACGAAGCGTAGAGGAACCACTACCACAAGTCCGCTCCCAATATTATAACAGCACCGTTCGCCAGACTCCGCTACGCGATCAAAACACATAGCCCTATCCACCCTGCAATCTGGAGCCAACATCAGATCGTAGCATATCAAAAGTCATAGCTCGCCGCAACACCCGGTGCCGGGCCGTCAAGATCCACCCTTTCAACGCGATGCCTGATGTCGTGGCTCTCCCTAAGAAGGTTGCTGAAGTACTTCCGCGCAACCTCGGACTCGGTCTTGATCTTGCTGGTCTCCTCTCTCTTGCCTTGCAGTTGCTCGACGCTGCGCTGCAGGCCTACTCGGAGGTTGTCTGCGGGATATTTGAGCGCTCTGCGGACTTCTGAGCTGATACGGAGGGCATTCGCGTGGGTGTAGTCTAGAGCGGCGAGTTGTGTAGAGAGCTTTGCGCTGAGACGGCGGGGCAGAGAGCGGGGGATCGAAGTGAGAGCGTAGGAGCAGCCGAGGACCACTGCTCAACGTTAGCGTTCGCAGTTCTTGGAGAGGGAAACACTGTGCATACATGCGGCGAGTAGACCTGGTACGATGAGTCTCCTCAGATTGTTCGATCCCACAACCTTCGCAGCGCCCAGTGCACCATCGAGCCATCCCACGCCTCCAATCATGCGTCCGCCGACGACACCAGCAACCGTCACGGCCATGCTCGTGCCTGCCACCTTCTCTTGCCGCTCCCAAAGGCTTGCGATATCGAAGAAGTCCCACACCTCGACCTCGACGTCAACCTGCCGTGCAAGTGCATCCTTCTTTCTCCGGAACATCTTCTCCGAATGGAAAGTCAGGTCGGTATACCCATCACCCAGATGTAGCAGACCGAGACTTCTTATACCGCTGAACCCTTGTACGGTTTGCCCCCGAGCGTGTTCCTCACATATGTTGACGACCTCAGAGATTTCCCGGAGCATAGCAGCTTTGATGTCCTCCGCGAACTGGTACACGCTTAACAGACCTGGGTAGTGGACACCTAGATCACGCTCTGCAACACGACCAATCGTGGTGTTCAAGGTGTCACGAGTGTGTGAGTATACCTCCGTGGCAGTACCTTCTATGGTATGCTCGACGCCTTCGCTGGCCTCGGTTCTCGCTTTCTTGGACTGCTCATAGACAGGCTCCAGATCTTGCAGCTCCTTTATCACGCGATCTAGCTCGGACTGCGCAACATCCTTGTTCACTGTTGCAAGGCTGTGCAGATCTCCCAGGACGTTCATGAGGTACGTCTTGGCAGGAGCCAATTTCGAGCGTGCACGCTTCTCCAGGACAAATCGCCGGAGAGATGATTCCAGTTCTGCAAAGTCCTGTTGCATCTCCCTTTCTTTGCCTTTGCCCTTGCCCTTGTCAGCAGGAGAGCCTGGCTCTCCATGCTTTCCAGCAGGGTCGTCGTCTCCATCCAGATCATCGTTGGGTCCATCGAAGCCAGGTCCTGATCCACCGCCTCCGCCTACACCACCGCTCCCACCCGTGATTCCTGCGGGCACCACGGGTATCGCATTGCTCGACACGAAATGTACAAGCTCTGCTGATTCTTTGAAGGTGGCGGGACTAAGATGTGCGACCTGCTTCAGTATCATCTCTTGACATCTTTTCTTGTCTTTGATATTGTCAAAGCCATTGACCACCATGAAGATGTATGCTTTCTCTCTTGCAGCGTTGAAGATGAACTCCTTCGCTGATAAGGTGAAGTGGTTCGCAGCTGAAACAACAAACACCACGACGTCAATCTCTTCTTGTCTTGCAAACACAGCTGTAGTCTTCAAGGAATCGTTGTTCAAGCCGGGTGCGTCGATGAGAGCGATATCAACAACACCGTTGTTGAGTAGTGATTCGTCAACTGCACGTATGTCCTTGACATAGATTTTGCATTGCGAATAGCGTTCGTTGTCTGTGACAATATTCTCCAGTTGCTTCAAAGCGTATACATCGTATGTGCGCTCGTCGTCGCGGTTGTATATCGAATCAATGGGGATAGCATGAACCTCCTCGACGCCTCCGTTTTCCCTTACGTCGAGTACCTCACAGAAGATACTTGTGCAAGGCTGCTGGTCTTCGGGCAATACTTTCCTTCGCAGCAAGGCGTTGCAGAATGTAGACTTCCCTGCATTGAGGTCGCCAGTCACCAGCACCTTGCTGGACGTATCTTCTATTCGTTCCCGTAGCGAGAAGAGGTGGCGAATGCTCTTGCTAATCTGTCCGTCCAACAAAGACGCTATCGAATGTTTCTCCAAAGAGTGTACCAATTCCGTCTGCGACGCGCCACCCATCTTCAGATCAATCTTCAAGATGGAAAAGTCCTGCGCTAGTTGTGGCGTGACGAGTCTGGGTTCGGGCGCTGGCCGTCGAATAGCCGCAGTACTCGATTCGACGTGCGATCTGTCTTCGCCAAGGGATGTACCAGCCCTCCGAGGGCCCAATGGCCTGGCAAGGGGCAGGTCGGTCTCGGGATACGGGTCAAGAGTGGATTGAGTGTGATGAAGGCCTGGACGAGGATCTGTCCGTACTGGAAGAGGTGTTTGTGGTCGTTGTGTGGATGGGTAGTGGGCCGGCCACGTAGAGTTCATCTCTTGGAGTCTCTTGAGAGTCTCGACAGTCTGATTGATGGCGCGACCAAGCGCTGTCCGGTTCTGGTTGTAGTATAATTGATGGACGTGGCTTGCCACTATACGCCGCTCGTTCTCGGCTGAAGTGACCCATGTCAGTGCACATTTGTGAAGCATGAAGGTGGTCAAGCGTATAACTCACAAGCAGCATTGCTCTCTCCAGGCCGAAGGGGTGTATGACTTGGTGTCGGTAGATCCGCTGTGAGACCCGGATGCCATCCTCGATCCATGTCTTCGCCGCTCATGATGCTTCCACCGTATCCGGAGTCGTCGTCCAGCATCGCCGCCAATCGAGCGGCACTCTCTGATGTGGATCCAGAACCGACCGTCATGTAGCTTGGCCGGAGAGGAGAGCGGCGGGGCGTTGAGGAGCTGCCTCCTGGAGAGCTGTATCCGCTGCCTGGTGGAGGTCCTTGACTCATCGCGCTGATTCTTCGTCTCTCTCACTGTGTATGTCTCGTGCGACTCTATCAGAGCCTTGCGAAGAGGGAGGCTGGTATGCGCACGGGAGTGAGTGATGGCGCGACAAAGCAGTGGATATTGATCGTGGCGTTGGTAAGGTGAAACTGGACTGCACGTCGGCGTGGAAAGAAAGCGCCGGCTGCACCCGCGCCCGCGGCCAAGCTGTCCGGCATCATCAAACAGCCCACAGGCAAGCAACTTCCATTGCAATCACCTCCACCGACATCGACTGGACGTTTGGCGGACACTGGCGCACTGCAAACTCTAGGTTATTCACCATGAATATCGTAGAGTGGTCAGTACACAAGTCTTAGCATTGCGAAACTATTGACTAAAGTTTGCACAGGGCTTTTGGAAAGCGCATGACGCCGGCGGAACGACTACGGAAACACCAACGCGCGCTTGAAAAGACCCAGCGAGAGCTCGATCGGGAACGAGTCAAGCTTGAAAATCAGGAGAAAAAGCTGGTCCAAGATATCAAGAAGAGCGCCAAAAATGGACAGATGGGACCGCTCAAGATACAAGCCAAAGACCTGGTCAGGACGCGAAGGTTAATCTACCTTGATCTGTAACAGACTGCCCAGGGAGATCCGCCGTCGGTGCTGACCGTTTGTCGTGACCCAGGTACATCCAGAAGTTCTACCAGATGCGCACCCAGCTGCAGGCCATCTCATTACGGATACAAACCGTCCGAAGCAACGAACAGATGATGCAGTCGATGAAGGGAGCCACCACACTCTTAGGGAGCATGAACCGGCAGATGAATCTCCCAGCCCTTCAACGAATAGCCATGGAGTTCGAGAAAGAGAACGATATCATGGACCAGCGCCAGGAGATGATGGACGATGCGATCGACGATGTGACGGGTCTTGAGGATGAGGAAGAAGGGGAGGAGGTCGTGAACCAGGTGTTAGATGAGATAGGGGTGGACCTAGGTCAAGCGGTACGACTCAAAACTATGATAAGGTCGGATCCCTCGTTGTAATTCTGTGCTAACTAGTTGTGTGCAGCTCGGCGAAACCCCCTCTGGACTACAGAAGACTGCTGTCGCTGATGGGAAGGTTGCTCAAGCAATAGGCGGCGGAGACCCTGGCGACGACGATCTCCAAGCACGGCTAGACAGTCTAAGAAAATGAAGGCTTATCCAAGCAGGTCTTATGTTGACATGATTTTGGGTATAGGGTCAGATGTGGCGTACAGGTGTTCGCGGTGTTCCCACTGCGGTCGTCATGCTTGTAGGAGGACTTCAAAGTTACAGGGATAGAGCTCTCTATGCAGAGAGAGGAGCACACTGTGCACAACCTACGTCTGTTTTGTTCAACGGCCAGCACATTAAACATCACAGCTTGGGAGTTTCACTTCTTTTCCGTCTTACGTAGCTTGGTGCGGCGTTGCTAGCCAAGTAGACAGTTGGAAGAGTGCATACGTCCTGGCGAGCTGCGCACTCTTGCCTCTTGCCAAGAAGCTCTCAACCTACACATCTCGGTTACATATGTCCAGAACCTCATTCCCGTACTCATTGCTCCAATGACTCGAGCAAAGAACAATCCTTCTAGAAGACGGGCCTGCTGTCTACAGCGCCTCTCGAACACCCAAGGATTCAGCGCGGCTGAAAACGTCGAGCATCATCCTACGCTTTTGGCAGAAGTCGCACCGAAACCCAGAAGCTTGATCGAATCCAACAGTACATATAGCACTGTTACGAATGATGGCGAGGAGCCCACGCTAGCTGCTAAACCAGCTGGCGGTCAGAAGAGCAAGGATAGGGCCGTCAGACAAAGCTGAGGACGGTGAGAAGAAACTACGATCGGAGGGAAGAGGGTCATAATAGAGAGGGCCACTACGAACACCTCAGACCAATGGGACTATGGACTCACGGTTCAGCAACGTTGAGATCCGAGAGTGGATTAGGCGAGCCGTAAGGCATTTGACAACGTCCGTCGGATTCTTGTTATTGACCTTGTGCTATCAGATCCTCAGGTCGTCGACTCCCAGATCTAGATATAAGCCTACGTGCAAGAGACAGCGGCGTCGTTCTCTGTGATTCTTGTGAGTTTTAGGCTCCCAATGCCCAGGTTGCATGTCAATATGTGCCCATTTGACTTTCATGACCTGACGCGTCTACATCTAAACTGCTTCGTCCGTCTGCCATCAGAGGCTTCGGACTTTAATACAATCGTCCGTTCTGCAGCGCCGCGAGCCGCTACCCTGCCGGCATCCGCTTTAGTGCAGATAGGACAGGTGTTTGATTTGTGCCTCCGGACGTGTAGTTTATCAGAATGCACAAACGTAAGGTTAGGCAAAGCACCGAGCGATGATGCAGGCGTAGGTACCGGAGTGGTGTCCCTAGAACTCGCTGTGGAAGCCAGTAGGTGAGCACCTTGGATCAATTATTTACTGTACGCAGCAGCACCGCGGTCTTCTTTTTTGTGCGTGAGTATCGATAGTGCACCTGAAGATGTGGGGTTTACAGGACCCTGTCCCTGCTTTCGATGTCGATGGGCCATTTGTCGAAACAGTTTACACAACATACACCATCCAGAGGATACATGTAGCA
>AYQD01000234.1:0-13139 GCA_000504465.1 Cryomyces antarcticus CCFEE 534 | reverse complement strand
TGCTAAGACGGGGTCACACATAGGACTCGAGGTATGTTGTTCAGTTGCCCTTGTTGTGTCGCTCCTCGGCGCGTGCACGGCGCGCGGCTTTGACGAGAGGCGATAGCGTGGCTAGCGGCTCTGCCGTCTGGATGAAGGGATGCTGGTGGTAGATCAGCTGACTGTAAAACATGGCAGGGAAAGGGACGAGACAACGTACCTTCAATAGATCGTGGGCACTGCCCCTCTTCTCCGGATCCACCTTGAGTGCCAGGTACAAAAAGTCCTTGAAGATCGCTGTCAAGTTGTGCTCCTCCTTGATTGCTGGGGTCCCGTTCGTGGCGATCAGGTATAGCGCTCGAAGTGGCGATTCGGTCAGGTACGGCGGCTCGCCCTCAATCATCTCGATGGCCATGATGCCTAGCGACCAGATGTCGATTTTGCGGCCATACTCCTTACGTGTGACGACTTCGGGTGCCATCCAGTAGGGCGTGCCAACCATTGTAGTGCGCTTGTGGTGGGACTCATTGATTTGTGCACAAAAGCCGAAGTCCGCTGTGCCAGATGTCAGAACCCGCACTCAAATACGCCAATCACTTAGACGTACTCAGCTTGATGTTGCCTTCTAGCGAGAGCAGTATGTTGTCGGATTTGATGTCGCGGTGTATGACACCCTTGGAGTGCAAGAATTGCAAGCCATGCAGGGTCTGATGATTGTCAGCGTGACGGGTCTTCAGCATTGCGATCGAGACTCACTTCTCTGCAAACAGCTGCAATCTGTGCCTCGCTCATCATGTTGAAAGTGACGACATCTGTCAAACTACCACCCTCCATATACTCCATGACCACCCACAAATCACCTCTGAGGAGGAAGCTGTCCATGAAGTTGACGATGTTCTTGTGCTTGCTTTCCTTCATCACCAGGATTTCGTTGATGATAAGGTCCTTCTTAGGCTGCTGCTCGAGATTCATCTGCTTGATGGCGACACACTTGTTCGTGCCAACTTCAAAAGCGGTATACACCCCACCAGAAGCACCCTGCCCAATCTTGACAAGGCTCTTGTACCTCTTCGTAGGGTCGGCATCCGTACAGATGGCATTGAGCTTCTGTACGATATCGGCGTTCTGCAACTGACTTTGTCGCGGTCGCTGCCGGGGTCTAGGAGCGGATTCGAGTCGAGGTTCTTGGGTTGGGTGTGGGATGTTTCGTGGATCCGAGGCCTGGGCGAACTGCTGTTGCGGGGACGTGGTGTTCATTTGAGCCGGTGGCGGTGACCGTTGGCTCTGACTCCGCTCCAATTGCTGTCTTTGCAGGGCCTGCTGAGCTGCTATCATGGCTTGTCCTTGCTGCTGCTGGTACTGTTGCGGTGAACCACCCGGCGGCGAATGGTGCCGAGCAGCCGGAGCACCAGTAGTGTTTGCCCTATTCCGCTGCACAGATGGTGTGAAAGGAGGCAGCTCCGTCGCGGTAGGAGGAGCGTAAGCTACAGCTAGAAGCTCGTCAGAAGGTCGTGGCATTCCATACGGCAAGTCCCTCGACAGATTCGGTGACGGCGCTACGCGACCAGGAATGAGGGGAGATGATATCGATGCGCCAGGTGGTGGGCGTGGTGCAGGTCTGGCTGGAATGAGGTTGCCGTTTGGTGATGCCGATGCAGAGCCAGGCATACTCCGTGGGATTGGCGGCGGAGCTCGAGGGTTCTCGAAGCTATCTTCGACGTTCCGAGGAAATCGAGGACTGGCTGGAGGGCTGAGCATTGGCGACAGACCTCCTGGACTATACTCCATAGAAGAATGGGCGCCCGGAGGCATGAGCCCTGCTTGCTGCGTTTCCGGACCTTTTGCGTGATCGAACTTGTGCCATATTCCATCATCCTGGCCTCTTTCTTGATTGTCTTTCCAGAACGTTACAATGTCAACGATAGCTTGAGGGTTCTTCTTCTGATCCTGCTCAGTGATGCCATTTTGTTGAAGCGTTTGCTGCCATTCTTTCGGAAGACCCTGCTACACATCAGTCTTGTTTCAATCACATCAACACAATCAGTCTAGGAGCGATGCTTCACGTGAATACGATCCTTGACCAGCCAGATTTAAAACTGAAGCAACTGCTGTGTAGGAGGTTGTATAGAACATACCGTAAATTGACCAGTCTCCTCATTGTAGCCGACATGTGTAACGTGTACGGGATTCTCTGGTGCCGAAATTGGAAATCTCCGCGGTGAACTGACCAACGCACTTATGAAGCTCAAGAACCCACTCTTCTTCTTCAAGGCCTTCTGGCCGCCGGTCTCGTCGCTGTACCGATATCGTGGACTTCTTGTGCCATGACCGGACCTAGGAGGGGTAATTGTGTCCATTTGCCGGCTTGCGGCCGCGAAGCTGGCAGATTGCCGTAGTCTCGGAGTCTGCAAGCTCGAGTCTACAGGATAGGCGTGCGTTGATGGTGGCGGATACTGGGGAGGCGCATTCTGGTATGGGGAATTCTGAGCTGAGGTGTCACTAAACGTCGGGGTAGGCTGAAAAGTCGTGCCGTTCACGTCGGTGGAGGATGACGACGACGCTGTGCCAGACTTTCTCAGAGCGGAAAAGGACTGGAAGCCATCTGCAGATACGGGTGTTTGATAGCTGTACTGGCCGTTGTACGCTGCGGCGGTCGCGTTCGACTGTTGTGTCTGCTCTGGCGTGAACGGTGGCTCCAGAGAGTACTGGGACGCCGCTGGACTTGGCTCGGTCGGGTGTCGCGCGCGGGCAGTGCCACTATTGACGCGAGGGCCGTAGTGAGTTGCAGAAGGTGCTCGACGGAGGGCTCGTTGCTGATCGAGCCCTGGAGTGTAGATTTGCTCCATTCCCGCTGGCTGGTGCTACTTCCGAACGAGACCAAGCGCGGGAGGATAGCGACCTTGCAACACAGGGAGGGCAGATAGTAGGGATGCTGGAAGTACAGTACGGTTACAGTTGGGGTCGTCGTCCGAGTAAGAGTTGTGCTCGCTGCTTCAGCTCTCCAGGCTGGCTCACTAGTCGGCCAGTGAAGTGGTCTGGCTATATTCATGGGTAAATACAGTAATTAGGGCTGCCAACTTCGATGTGAACCGAGTACACGCAGCCCATATAGTATTATAAACAATGGAACCGCCGCAACAACGTCCAAGGTCCTGAAACACACACCCGAAGGTAAAGCGCCTCAATTGTACTCCTGCAGCCCCGACTCAAGCCAGGAAACTCGCTGAACACGCCAAGGCTACACGCATGGTGAGAAACCCCTCTCCCGGCTGGATGAAGCAGCGTTGCATCGTCTCCCTGCAAAGATAAACCCCAATAATCTCTCACCTCGCCAGTCGACACGGCTGGGCTGGCCCGTCCATAGGCGCCGCACCCTTGAACGCCTGAGCCGTGTCCTGGGGTTGCGGCCGTTATCACTTTCGGTCGCCTCGATCTATTGATTTGTTCTAGAAATCTACTGGCTCGACATGCATGGAGGCGGCATGGAAGTGCCGACTCATGACTCCTCAGGCGATGATTCGTTCCGTGTTGCATATGGAACTGCTTACACAGTGTTATTTCAAATGCTGTGACGTCGAAGATGAGGATTGCACGGGAACCGACAGATGGAGGTTGAGGATTTGGAGACAGGACAGCAGGGGGATACGAATCGTAGAGCAAGTGCTGCTGCTCGTACCCGAGTACCTTAATGCTGCTACTCGTACACGAAATGGATGGACACCTCTACCCAAGAGGTCATTGGCATCATCAACTTTGCTATCTGGCGTCTCATTCATCCATCTGTTGGACCACGTGTTTCCAACCCATATCTGTCCATTGATGCCCTCTGTTCGCACAACCTCCCCGTTGACGGAAAGTTGCCCACGGCCTGTTCTCTCTGCGTCCTCGGGACGAGATGACGAAGGAGGGGTGTGAACCAGAGGTGTGGGATTGCAGGGGGACAGGACGACGTAGGAGCAGAAGGCGCCTGAATCTCAGTCGTACCAAAGCTTTGACATGGTCATGAGACGGTCACCCGTACGACACTACATTCTCAACGATGGAAGCCGTGCTCGCCGCCTTCAGTTTGTTTTGGATGGTTGAAGTACTACGATCTCGTGGCGAACCCAATTCTATAGGCTGTGCCATCCGGCGTTGCACAGGCTTCTGTTCGAGCATGCAATCTTCCGTCTCTGGCGCCCAACAATCCGTTCAATGGAACCCTCTCTAGTCTCCTCACAGACAACGAACGGCTATCCCCTCCCGCTCCCTCGCAATCTTACCGCCTGACCATACTTCTGCAACTTCGTGATCAAGCCATCTCCCTGCCTCACAACATCCTGATACTGCCCGTTCTTGAAGTCCGGCCTGTTCGTCTCAATGATGTTCTTGACGCGGTCGATCGTGCAAGGCAGGCGGGCGGACGCGATGAACGGACTGAGGTCCTTGTCCAAGAACTCGACGGAGACGCCAAAATCGTGGGCCATGCTGTTGAGGCCGACGACGCGGTAGCTCTGCAGTAGCTGCTGGTAGCCGCGCAGGCGCGTCTCGCGCACGAACCAGCGTGTGTGCTCGTTCAAGTAGCGGTCTTGCGTTAGAAAGTTCTCTTCGACGGCGCCGAGGGCGACGAAGAAGGACCGATAATCACCTGTGTATAGCGAGCTGACGAGTTTGGCGAGCGGCTTGAAATCGATTGCCGCTTCTTCTTTTGCCTCAGAGCCTAGGACTGTAAGGTTCACGGCGGTGGGCATGGGCGTCGCAGTCGAGCCGCTCGCGTCCGCGTCAACTTCCATACTCTCGTCGCCGGCTGCCAAACCTGATGAAACGACGCCGCCGAGAGCTGATAACTTGTCATCTTGAGAATCGGCGCCGAAGATGGCTTTGATCTCTGGAGCGTCAACGACCTTGGCCTTGAAGTCGACACGAGGGAGGGAGACAGAGCCGGCGAGGACGGCGTAGATGACGAGGGAGGAGTAAGTGCAGAGTTCGTACGAGGTGAAGGTCGATAGCGAATCAAGGAGCAACGGAGCCGCGAGGTTGAGTGATCGAGTAGTGAGGTAGTGGAGTCCGGTGTATGCCTTTAGTCGGTTGCGGCGGTCCCAGTCTCCTCCGCTCTCCACAAGTGTGCTGGCACGCTCGACGTTCTTCTTCACGTAGATCTTGTCGTTGAAGAAGATGCCTATCCTTATGATTGCGAGGACTATGTCGATCTTGGTGCCAAGGATGCCAGTCTTCTCGAACACGGCCTCATACGCTTCGAGAGCTTTGTCCTAGAAAAAAGGCGAATAAGCTCCCCGCTGCAGACCAGAGTGTCTGAAGTAATAGCCTACCTTGTCACCTATCCGGGTGTAGAACTCAGCTCGCTTGCCACGCGCCGTTTGGATCTCTGTCTCCCCAGCTTTCTCCGTGGCCTCATCTTCCTCTTTCTGGATGGCCTCGAGCTCTTTCTCATTGTCTGCTACCAGCTGCTCATATAATTGCTCATCCCAAGGTAGGTGCACGTTCTTCGCCGGTTGCCGTGTTGCCAATAACGTTGATGACTGCCGTCTCAAGCTCGGCGGTTGTGATGATGTACTCTCTCCCGCGACGTTCAGGTCACCGGTGACTGGATGTGCCAGCCGGTGATAGAGCGGCGCCATCTTGTGCTCTCTGATTGCATCTTGGAGAGCTTGGAGTGACGAGTTCTGGGTGGCTTTCGAAGACGAGGGATTTGCAATGTGGAAAATGTGCTGGGACAGGGCAAGATCGGGGTACTTGGTGTATTGAGGGTCTCCCATGGTGAGTATTGTGAGAGAGATGGAGTCGTTCGTGTGGCTGATGTACGTTTAGTGACAGATCGTGGATGGGAGCTGCTTAGATGGAATCCCGAGCGGAAGCTTGGACTTTCGATGTTTCCGTTGGAGGCAAGACAGACGCGGCACGCGCGTGGACTTCGTCGACTTCACAGTGACCAAGTATCTTCTCTATGAATAGACCGTGGACCACTCCATGCACATCATACGGCGGGTATTGCAAGACTTAGACTCTGTGACATGGTGCGCAGAATCCAGTGCCTGTAGATCAGTGCGTGTTACCGCAAATCATTCAAGTTACAACCTTGCTAGCGATCCATCTATTTGCCTGGTGGTAAAGAGATTCTCTACTTGAGGGTAGTCCCAGTAACATAAGGGACAGTCGGAGAAATTGTAATAGTCATTCCTTATCCAGTCTTGTCCAACTATCATCCGAACAATCTAAATCTTCAACACGGCAAGAAGGTCCCGTCGCTTTGCTTTCTTACCCCAGATGAACCACTAAGGTCAGATCCTACCTCTGTCAGCCTTTCCCTTCGATGAAGCAAGCCAATTTCCATTCTTTGCAGACCACCTATTTGCAATGCATTAGATCGTTGTGTAAGACGCCCATGCCCAAGTCACCCGCATCTCCCTAAGCTCCTCCGTGTGATTCTCAACCCTTCCATATACAAGAGACCCCTAACGTATCACCTGTACCCCTGCAGCGTTCAACATCACAAGAAGCGTAAGGAGCAACCAGGGAGTTCCTTCCTTATTCTGAGCTACTGGATCGAAAAGGACGGACCTAGTCAAGAGTACTATCGGCAGCACAACAAGCCCTAGGGAGTTCCAACTTCGCAGCTCGAAGCTGCTGTATCTAGAGGACGATACGAGGGCATAACGTCCACGCTGGCCTTCGGCTAAGTCCAGGTGTCTACAGCAGTCTGTTCAAAATGTTCTCGATCGCTATAGGATATTCGCAACGGGAGGAGCGTTATTTCTCGTCCCCTGAGATTCAAGATCACCTGCATTAGGGTACGCTTGTTGCGATTTTGAATAGGCGGATCCCGTACTATCTGGACGTCTTCACTTGCGTATGATGTTTTTGTGCGCTTGGTAAGCTGTCTAGAGGTGTTGTGGTCCTGTGGATGCAAGCCGATCGGAGCGCCTGTAAGTTCCGCTGTACCACCGAAGGATACTCTCACACAGTACATCCGGTCTTGTCGTGTCGTATCGTATCGTGTCATTCCATTCCTCAATCATTACACATCCACAGCACTCGGATCACAGTAAGCGGACTCGATGTTCCGCGCCGGTTTCTCAGTCTTGTCCACCATAGTCGGTCTGAAGCAGAAGGCTAACGGTTAGCACCAAGGTATGGACGAAGGCTGGCTTTTAGAACTGCGGGTGATGGCATTGATCTCCACAGGGGTACTGTATGTCGCAAGCGGTGCCATACTCCGAGAGGGAACCAACGACACTCTCTGTTGTTGACCCGTTAGAGCCTTTGGGCAACCGCGAACTCTCTATCTTCTCTCTCCGCTTGCGCGAAGGCTTCACGGAACGCTTCCTCCAGTCCATTGTCGTCATCACCATCGCCATCATCTTCAGACCTGACGGACAAACACCGCAGCTGTGCGGCGAGTGACTCCGCTCTCCTGCCGGCAGCAAGGCTCATCCTGGTCAGCGCATCTACAAGCGAGGTGGATCTCCCTTCGATCTCGGCCGTTCTTGCCTGCTGGGCGATTTCCACGTCCACAGTGGCGCAGAGGTAGGCGTCGCGCCCGCCGAACCTCGCCGGATAATGGTGGCGCTCGTAGCACGCGTTCCAGAAGGCGGTCTCGAGGTCCGAGGCGGGCAGGCCGGCGGCCCAGCGCTGTTCTACTGCGCGTAGCCGGCTGAGAGTGCTGGCGCAGCTGAGGGAGAAGGACTCGGACTCGGACTCGAACTCGTTGTAGGTAAGGAAGCGGGCGGCGCGGATGCACGTCTCGCGTTCTGAGGCTTGTTCGTGCACCGTCTGGGCGTAGAAGCGGGCGATTTGGTACGGTGGAGGCACATCGAGATACGGCTGCTATGGAGAGGACTCGTTGAGGGGAAGGCCGTTTCGTCCTACGGGCTTGGTCTTCTGCATGTTGGGACGGTAGGTGTAGAGCTCGTTGGGTAAGGAGATGCTGGTGGCACTCGCCATGGGTCTATGGCGCACGCTGTGACCGGGTGGGGAGGTTGGGCTGTAGAGCGCCATGGTGGAAGGATTTGCAAGAAGAAGCCGAAACTGATCGTCGAATGGAATAAAACGCCGTTTTCTGTACGGGATACAACGCAAGAGCCGAACGGATAAGGTGTCAAGCTGTGAGTTCTGGGACGATACTTAGGAATGGCTGATGGTCTGGATTTTCAGACGCGTGTAAACCGCTGTCCCACAAACACCGAAGATAACACAAGAAGCATGCGAAGGTTTGACGCAGGTGCCCATGCTGGAGCCTCATGACTGTTCCACTGTCTCTTAACATCTTTCCTCTGTTCGTGAGCGTGCTCGATGATCGATGTAAGCCCTAGCTGGGTCTAGGCATTCCTGACAGATTTGACACGAAAAAGTTGTGTTATACCTCTGCTCCTTCACCGCATCATAAAGTACAGCGATTAGACAAGCTAACCCAATGCGAGGTACTGCCAGTTCCCCCCCCCCCCCCCCCCCCACGCAGTTGCCGGAGACATGGACAAGTGGAAAGTAGAACGAAAGAAGAGAACGCTTCACTGAGGTCCACGCGCCACTCATTATACTTAACCAGATCACTGTCGTTCTGCCTTAGTGCCAGGAGCTTCAATTCCCATTTGATGGCTGAGCGAGGGGAGAGGAAAACAACCTAGTCCAGTCATCGAACGGGGACCAACGATGCAACCAGACATAACCTCGTGGGACAACACCAATCCACAGCTTATTCTTCCAGAGTCTCTTGGCGTCGGGAATACAGCAGCACGTGATGGCTCTACATGTAAGACATGAGAGACGGCTCGTATCTGTCGCCTTAACGTTGGATGGACTCGGATCCAAATACCTGCCATAGCCAGTTTACACTCGACGCAGCTCTGCAGAGAACCGGTACCTCCGAGTCCAGAAAGGGAAGTATCAAAAAGAATGTATCCGGGCTACTTGACAGATTAGGAGTTTCGTCTGCTCCCACCTTATTATACTGTGAGGTTGTCGAGGCCGGTCGTTCGCATTGCCGTGAACCCATAGTCGTGAGAGCAGCTGCAGGGAGCCGTGTCGCATCTTCCGATCGCCTTCAGCCATTCACGACTTGCATGAGAAGCCGCTTCTTTACCTCTCCTTATCACCGTCCCCACCAAACGCTGGCCATCGAAGAGCACACGACAGGGTCGGGCTATTCGAGAGACAAAGCAACGACAAGAACGACAAGAACGACAAGAACGGAAGGGCGAGACGGACGACTTCCACTGCTTCTTGCCTCTAGCGTTGATTCCTAGCTCTTCATGAGCCGATAGCGATAAGCCCACGACCTCCGATCCCCCCCGCAAGGATGGCTTCGAGGAGAGCGTCATCGAGTCTTGTGCCCAGCGTCAACCAGTCTGTACGGGTTGCAGCATCTTCTTACTCTCTCCGTACCCTTCCCACTGGCAATTGGGTCTCAAGGCGTCCTTCTGTAGCACAAGGTAAGCTTCACTTCCACGCACACACCAAGCATCCTTTGCGCCGGCCGTGGTCAAACGCCGGCTTCCTCGTTAGCCGTACCTACGTTGCCATCCCATAGACCGGGGCAGGTCGCTATATCGTGGGAGCCTCTTCTGAGTCATTGCATAGGTCTGCCTTTCTTCTTCCTCGCCGAGCAGACGTCTTCTCTCAGTCGCCGCATGATGTCGTCAACAACCACCCTCCACAGTCTGACTATAGACAACATAAACCCCCACGTCAAGGTTGCCAAGTATGCTGTCCGAGGCCCTCTTGCTGTACGATCAGAGGAATACCGCGCAAAGCTCGCGAAAGGCGAGAAGGACCTTCCCTTTGACGCGGTCATTTCCGCAAACATCGGCAACCCGCAACAGCTTGACCAGAAACCCATCACCTTCTTCCGCCAAGTTGCCTCGATACTGGAATGCCCGATGCTGCTAGAGAAAGAAGACGTGCTGAGGGACGGGCTGGGATACAAGCAAGATGTGATTGACAGAGCACGAAAGCTGCTGAAAGATGTTAAGAGCGTGGGCGCTTATTCGCAGAGTCAGGGCGCTGTGGGTATACGGCAGACAGTGGCAGAGTTCATCGAGAGAAGAGATGGGTATCCCTCGCATGCGGAGTCCGTGTATCTAAGTGCAGGCGCATCGAGCGGCGTCAACACTCTAATGCATATCATATGCGCGAAGCCGGAGACGGGGATCCTAGTACCTATACCGCAGTACCCACTGTACACTGCCACTCTGTCACTGCTGAACGCAAGGTGCGTGCCATATTACCTGGAGGAGAACAAGGCGTGGGGGACGGACATGGGCGCTATCAAAGAGGCACTGAAGAAGGCGAAAGACGAAGGGACAGACGTGAGAGCAATAGTCATTATAAATCCCGGAAACCCCACAGGCGCGAGTCTCAGCGAGGAAGATATACGATCCGTGCTCGAGTTCGCGGCGGAAGAGAAGCTGGTCGTCCTGGCCGATGAGGTGTACCAGACAAACGTGTTCGAGGGGAAATTCATCTCGTTCAAGAAGGGTCTGAGAGATTTGCAGAAGGTCAATCCGGAGAAGTTCGACAACCTGGAACTAGCCAGCTTACATTCGATATCGAAGGGTATGGTGGGCGAGTGTGGTCATCGCGGCGGGTACTTCGAGCTCGTAGGATTCGATCCTGAGGTACCGTCTGTTACAGTTCCTCGCAAAGCCCGGACGAAGTTGACACGTCTCTAGGTCGCCGCACAAGTGTACAAGTTCATCTCGATCCAGCTCTGCCCGCCAGTGATTGGCCAATGCATGGTCGAGTTGATGGTGAACCCACCCAAAGAGGGCGACCCTAGCTACCCACAGTACAAAGAAGAGTACGACGGTATCTACAACGGGCTGCAAAAGCGCGCCACCGCGCTCTTCGAAGCTTTCAAGCAGATGGAGGGCGTCGAGTGCCAGAGTCCACAGGGATCCATGTATCTCTTCCCGACTATCACGCTGCCGAAGAAGGCCATCGAGGCGGCCGAGAAAGAGGACAAACAGCCGGATGACTTCTATGCGTTCAAGCTGCTGGATGCCACGGGAGTTTGTGTCGTCGCTGGGAGTGGGTTTGGGCAGAAGGAAGGGACGTTTCATTTTAGGACGACGTTCTTGGCGCCGGGGACAGAGTGGGTGGGGAGGATTACGAAGTTCCATAAGGAGTTTATGGACGAGTATAGGGATTGAGGTGGCAAAAGAGGAGAGGAGAAGAGAAGAGATCGTGTCAGCATTTTAGAGGAAGCCAAGGGGTGGTGAGTGGGAGGGCGCGATTGCCCGAAGGGTTTTGCATGGAGAGACATGGAGCAGATCTAGGAAGCATGCTCGCTGTGGTTCAGAGCAGACCGTACGTAGAAGAGTTGAGGTAGATGAGAGGCTTCTTTCGAAACCTACTGCTGCATCTTGCATGTCATGTCCCCGTCCTTTGTATATACCTCTCTCATTGTTTCGCAACCCACGGTAGTCGAGTGAAATGAATCCAAGTGGACTGTAGTACTCTGGTATTTGCTATCGGCAGCTCTCGACACACACACTCCCCCTGATCTGCTCCGTTCGCAATCGCATCCATCGCACGACGACGCACAACCCAGCCGAACCCGAAAACGGCAGCTCGTCTCGAATTAACTTCTTCGCCCACCACGCCCGGCTAACGAGCACCTCGGTTGCGCGTGCTCCGTTATCACAAGCCGGCTCACATCGCTCACTGACTGCCCACATCATCAACACGCACTCGACCACACGACACGAACTCATTCTTCTCGACCGCATACACACGTTCTAGTTGGTTTACAGGAATAGGAAGAGATTGTCAAGATGGTCGCCGACGCTTTGATCTACCACCCAACGGTGTCACACTACCTTAAGTTTGTCGCGATGACTGGTATGGCCTCCCCTTGTCCTCCTGCTCCGCTTCTTCCCCTTGCTCCCCCAGTCTCTCCCTCCGCCGCTACCGCTACTTCACTGCCTCCTCTTCTAGCCCTACGTTGCGCCGACATTCCAATTCCCAGCTCCAACCGGCCAATGCTGACTGGTGGGCTCGACAGTGGGCCGCGACAAAACCCTCCGCACGCTGCAGTACTTTTCGCGCTTCCTAGCATGGTATCTGTACCGGACGAACTATACGCCGGCGGCGATCAAGCCGTTCGAGGCTGTGAAGAAGCAATTTGGCCTCACGAGGAAGTGTATGCGGATTGGGAAGTTTGTGGAACACTTTAAGGTGGGTGGTTGCGATTCGATTGGGCTTGGTGTGTCTGGCTGCGGAGCGAGCGGAAGGGGTGGGCGATTGAGTGGTCTGAGGGAGCAAAATAGGCGGAGAAGAGAGCGGTGGTCGAAGAGATGGTGTCGGGCGGACAGTACACTCAACGGACACGCGAGCGGAGCATCATCAGGATTGGACGTAGAGAAGGGAGGGCCACGTCGAACATCCATCCCAGGCCGCTACAACAACACACACCCCCCGCTCTCAGCACCCTCACTAACTCACCCTCTCCCGTAGGCCGCCGGGCTCGCCGCCGACGCCAAGACCATGGACCCAGTCCTGCGCTACTGCGCCGTCGGCCGCCAGCTCGGCTACGCCATGTACATGTCGCTAGACACGCTGACATACCTTGACGCGGCGGGCATCCGGCCGTCGGCCGTCGCCAAGAGGCTGCAGCGCGAGGCGTACAAGGCGTGGTTCGCCGGGCTGGTGTTCAATGCCGTCGCGGGCGTGTACACGCTCTGGTTGCTCCGCCAGAAGGAAGTCGATCGCACTGATGGCGAGAAGGCGGTCGAGGGGAAGAAGCTGCAGAAGTACGTGTCCCCGTTCGCTCCCGTTGTCTGTTCGCTACATGCCGCACAGCGCGGTCTGCCCTATCATGCTATCGTACTCTTTGCGACACGTCCAAACACCACTGTATCGGGCAAAGCACGGACACAGATGACGGAACACACACGAAGCTAATCGCGTGTCCTCGCAACAGAGAGCGCAACGCGACCCAGCTGCAGCTCCTCTCGGACCTCTGCGACCTCACCGTCCCGAGCGCCGCGCTCGGATATGCAGACCTGGACGACGGCGTCGTGGGCTTGGCCGGCACGGTCAGCTCCCTGATCGGCCTCTACGGGGTGTGGAAGAAGACGGCGTGATGAGGCGGGGACAGAGCAGTGTGGGGAGGAATAGGGTTGAGGGGGGGGGCTCGGACCTTGAGGGTGGTGAAGCGTCGGGGG
>AYQD01000233.1:0-13157 GCA_000504465.1 Cryomyces antarcticus CCFEE 534 | reverse complement strand
TCGAGGGCGTACCATACTCAATCAATGTCAGGACCACTCTAGAAATAGCTTTGGATAGATATACAGCAGTAATTCACCGTCACTTTTCTCATTTCGACGTTTCAGACCTTTGGCAACTTCAACCCGCATCCGGTTGAGCCAGCACTTCGGACATCTGCTAACCATCATTTACTCTAATCGAATACACGGACTTGGAGACTCAGTTGTACACACAGCTCGAAGACAGTTCACTCGCTCGAAATGACGCACGCCCACCATCCCATTGACACACCACCGCGAGCACCATCTCCCGTGCATAGATTCGGAACACTTGCGGTACACGCTGGTTCTCCGCACGATCCTGTGACGGGTGCTGTCATTGAGGCTATATCCCTGTCGACAACATTCGCGCAGACAGCTGTCGGACAGCCGGTGGGCCAGTACGAGTACACACGAAGCGCAAATCCGAACAGGTATGAGAATGCACTACAAACTCTTCGTCCATGAATCTCGGCTGACATATCGTAGAGACAACTTCGAGAAAGCTG
Source organism: Cryomyces antarcticus CCFEE 534 (assembly GCA_000504465.1). Classification (NCBI taxonomy): domain Eukaryota; kingdom Fungi; phylum Ascomycota; class Dothideomycetes; genus Cryomyces; species Cryomyces antarcticus. Next base: position 12,630 of record AYQD01000233.1, on the reverse strand, counting down.
TCGCAGCACTCGAGCATGCCCGCTTCGCTCTAGCCTTCTCCTCCGGCTCTGCGACCACGGCCAACATTTTACAATCGCTCGCTGCTGGCTCACATGTAGTCTCTGTCTCAGACGTGTATGGCGGAACACATCGATACTTCACAAAGGTTGCTGCAGCACACGGTGTGCACGTCACGTTCTCTCCGAGCATCGAATTAGACATCAGAGAGCTCATCAGACCGGACGAGACGAAGCTGATCTGGATTGAGAGTCCGAGCAATCCAACCCTGAGTCTCGTCGACATTCGCGCAGTGGCAACCGTCGCACACCAGCATGGAATTTTAGTAGTAGTAGACAACACCTTCCTCTCACCATACGTCCAAAATCCACTCGATCACGGCGCAGATATTGTCGTACACTCCGTCACGAAGTACATCAACGGTCACTCTGACGTCCTGATGGGTGCCGCGGCTTTCAACTCACCAGCCATTCACGACCGTCTTTCTTTCTTGCAGAACGCTATTGGGGCCGTTCCTTCAGCCTTCGACTGCTGGCTCGCTCATCGTGGCCTCAAGACACTGCACTTGCGCGCCCGCGAAGCCTCCACAAACGCGACAGCCGTGGCCCGCGCCCTCGAAGCTTCGCCGCACGTCGTATCTGTCAACTATCCTGGGTTGAACTCACATCCCCACCGTGCCATTGCCCTAAAGCAGCACCGCAACGGCATGGGCGGTGGTATGCTTTCCTTCCGCATCAGAGGTGGAAAAGCCGCCGCCGAGCGTTTCTGCCAAGCTACGCACATCTTCACCCTTGCAGAAAGCTTGGGAGGCGTGGAGAGTCTGGTGGAGGTCCCTAGCAGCATGACACATGCTGGCATACCACAGGAACAGCGCGAGGCGGCCGGCGTCTTCGAGGATCTAGTAAGACTCAGCTGCGGAATTGAGGATGCGGAGGATCTGAGAGCAGACGTGTTGCAGGCGCTGGAGAAGGCGGTGGTTGGGCCGAAGATCACAAACGGCTGGAACGGACATGCTTAAGTTAATGGACTTCGACTGAGCGGGCGTTTGGTGCTCGTATGGCGTTAGCATGGCATGAGTGGAGACGGCACCCGGCCGCGGCGCGAACAATAGTGCACATATGGACAGATACCCCAGAAGCCTTTCTTTGCAGTATGAATTATCTATTCGCTGGGAGGATGAGACGATATGTTGACTGTGAAGAGCAGTAGGCTTCGACAAGAAGTCTCCTGTACTGTCTGAGTTGCAACGTTTCTGGCAAAGAACAGGTGAATGGAGATTGGGTTCCAGTTCCCTTTGCATCTTGGTAGGTGTTATGGAAAGACAGAGATCCTGCTGGAAGGGCGAGGTACCGTATGTACATCTCATGGCATCCAGTCACGCTTTGGAACCTTTGAGGGGCCAATTTAGCCGAACTTGAACCGGTGTCCATGATTTCGAGTCACTTCACGAAGTTGATTGTTTGTCTCCCAATCCAACACTCAACCTCACAGACGCGCAACACTGGTCCACAATCACACATATCGAGGACACTTGCATACCTAAATATCTAGTACTACCAGCACAACCAACACAACCTGCAATCATGGCAGATGTATGTCATAGTTCTGACGAGGTTGCCCCCACCTTCAGACAGTCAAGCTTACAAGCAGCCCCACAGGAGTCAGCACCTGCGCCAGCAGAGCGCAAACCAAGGAAATCGGTTGCCTTCAGCGACGGTCTCTCCGTAGTTGACAATAACGGCGAAGTCACGGAGACGAATGGTGCGGAAGACAAGAACACTGCTCAGGGTCATTCTGGTGGTAAGTCTTACGCAAATTCGTCCACTCGCGTCACGAACGACGGTACATTGATTGCGCACCTCGTCGGCAACGTACTAATGGCGGGGTTTACAGACAAGGCTGAAGAGCACGATGTCGATGAAGTTACAGATATGTTCAAGGACCTTGCAAAGAAGAAAAAGAAGTCGAAGAAACCGAAAGAGGGTGAGGAGAATGACGGCGAGGAAGTTCCTGCCGCAGACGGCGAATTCGACCCTTCCGCTCTGAAAAAGAAGAAGAAGAAGAAGGTTGTCAAGGCAGCTGATGCAGACGACTTCGAGGCCAAGTTAGCGGAGGCAGGCGCCAACCAGAATGATGGAGAAGAGCCTGCGGAGAAGGAGGTGGTGGAGGTTGACAACGGCGACCCCCTGAAAGGCACTGGCATCTGGGCACACGACGAGACGGCAAACATAACTTACCCGCTGCTCCTCAACCGCTTCTTCACCCTGCTACACTCGCAGCACCCCGATCTTGCATCAAGTGGTTCGAAGAGCTACAAGATCCCGCCGCCGCAATGTCTTCGCGAAGGCAACAAGAAGACCATATTCGCCAACATTGCTGAGATCAGCAAACGCATGAAGCGAACGGATGAGCACGTCACGCAGTTTCTGTTCGCCGAACTGGGTACCAGCGGCAGTGTGGACGGCAGCAGGCGGTTAGTCATCAAGGGTCGATTCCAACAGAAGCAGATCGAGAACGTTCTGCGAAGATACATTGGTAAGTCTTCATGCTATTCATGGTCGATGATCCATGTTAATCATCTACTAGTCGAATATGTCACATGCAGAACATGCCGTTCTCCAGACACGGAACTCAACAAGGGAGAAAACAGGTTGTACTTCGTTACATGCAACTCCTGCGGTAGTAGGCGCAGTGTCACAGCCATCAAGACCGGTTTCTCGGCCCAGGTGGGCAAGAGGCGAAGACAGCAGGGTTAGAGGGAAGGAGCCGGACGATCCGGTACTTCTGCCTTATTGTGGTGTACCCTTCCTTTTACTGATAATGTGGCGAGGTACACGGCTGTATGGGAAACGAGAATTTGCTTGAGGATAAGAAGGAACCTTAGTTCTGAATGAGGCACATTCACGGAACGATATGGAGAGCTTGATCAGGCCTTCGTGTTGTACACGTGTCTGCCTAATCTTTGAAAGAACCCGTGTCGATCAAGTTCTTCTGCGCACACAGTAACGTCGCTGTCTATCCTCCTTGAAGCGTGATTCGAATGGAGACTTGCAGAAGCCAGTGTCAAAGAAGCGTTGGAGTCCAGATCTCGCGGTCGTTTTCTGACGATTGGCGGTACCTCGACTCGAATTCGCACACTTTACGTGTCTCAGCGACAAATATAGTGATGTGTGATGTATTTACAGTTTGATCAATCCATTCCACTTTAGCTGCATGGACATGGCCACAATTATATTCCTGTCATGTCACGCTATCTTGACTAGCGTTCGCTCAACCATTTGTGCGCGAAAATGCTAGCCGAGAGCAGATTGCGATTACGATTCAGCGACGAACGGCACCCTTCCATTTCCCTAGCGACATCGAACCACGCCCATCAAAGTCTTCATCAAGTCTACTTTGATTTATCGCAATCATGGCTGACGAGAACTACGTGAGTACCAAACTGCCCGGAGGCGCCTTAAAAACTTGGTTACTGACTCGAGCGACCATTCCAGAACGCTGAGGAGGCTGCCGGTATGCTCCAACACTTCCCTCTATCTACATCACCATGTGCAATGCCTGTTCGCCGCTTGGTCGGAGATCAGCGCGCTGGAGAAAACCCTGTTGGACAGGCCACAAAGGGGTGATGGAAGATGGACTGGGAACGGATATTGCACCATGCATTGTGGCTAATGAGAGTCGGGTTCGCAGAGCTCAAGAAGAAGAGAGCTTTCAGAAAGTTTTCCTACCGTGGAGTCGACCTTGACCAGTAAGTTCTTCATCATGCAGCTTAACGTCTGCATGAAGTATTGATGGACGACTTGCAGACTCCTCGACCTCTCCTCTGAACAACTCCGCGATGTCGTCCACGCCCGCGCCCGCCGCCGATTCAACCGTGGTCTCAAGCGCAAGCCCATGGGCCTGATCAAGAAGCTCCGGAAGTCCAAGCAGGAGGCCAAGCCTAACGAGAAGCCCGATCTCGTCAAGACACACCTCCGTAACATGATCATCGTACCCGAGATGATTGGAAGCGTCATTGGCGTCTACTCCGGCAAGGAGTTCAACCAGGTCGAAGTCAAGCCGGAGATGGTTGGACACTACTTGGGAGAGTTCTCAATCTCATAGTACGTAACTTGGAACATGAGGTTAGAGGGCATGGATTGCTAATACACACGCAGCAAGCCCGTCAAGCACGGTAGGCCCGGTATCGGTGCTACCCACTCTTCGCGTTTCATTCCTCTTAAGTAGGCGACTCAGGGCTTGTAGGTGTGTGCTTGAGGGATGGGGAATGTAGAACCATGAAACGTGATACTACGACCAAAGTACTCTTCGTACGACGTTATCGCCTTGTCATGTGTTGCCAGCTCTTGTCTGTGAAAGCCTTCAGTTCCTAGAACGTCCCACAGCGTAGACTCCACGGCTCCCTGGACGCAACGAGAACTACGGTACCTTGACTTACCTCAACACAATCGCGCGTTTCCCTACTTGTTTCCTGTTACCAGGACCGGACCCAGCGGTAAATGAGTCACGTTTCTTGACACGTCGCGTGACTCGCATCGCGTCCAAAGCGTCCTGTCTTGCGAAAGTCAACCTTTCATCAACAACATCCTTTCCTTCACCTTCACAATCACAATCCACGGCAGCGGCCTTGGTAATCATGGTAGGTGTTCTTGTGTCCTTGCTCAAAGTCTATCAAAGACCAGCATCTTACCACGGGTTCTACTCACTCACTTCCGCCTAGTCTTCAAGCTTCCCTCAGTTCTCGGACGGCGACGTCAATATCCGCCTCTCAAGCAGCGACAAAGATGTTTTCAAGCTGCACAGTTTTGTCCTTGCCCTCCACTCGTCGTTCTTCAAGGCCAGCTTGAGTGATCGATGGTCTGGCAAAACTCCTTCAGTTGGCGACAAGGCTGAATGGAGCTACGAATTGAGATTTACCGAGGATGGAGATGGCATCTTGGTTCGTCAAGTAAGTTGATCGAGAGGCTTCCATGCAGCAAGAGTAGAGCGGCAGGCGATGGTCTTGCAGTTCTTGGATCTGTCGGCATTGGCTGCCATCTATGCGCGTTGATTCCATATACTCTCATTGCATGGGACTGCCTAGCACAGTGTCCGCCGTTTGGAATGCATCAAAGAGTTGCTAATAACCTTCGCAGGACACTTGCTCCAATACGACGGATAGTTTGCTGTACTCCGAAGACGCCGACGATCCAGTGATGAGAGCCGGTGTTGCAGCACACAGACAGCTTCTTGGAGTGTTCTACCATAACAAGCCGTCACTCCCGACTTCTTCCTATGTTGCGGCCGAACCAGCAATTGAGCAACTCCTCGACACTGCCGACATGTACGACTGTTCCCGTGTTGTGCTGCCATACATCGAAGGCCACCTGAGCACTTTCATCAACGAGCTACTGGCTATAGACTACTTCACAATGCTCGGCCTTGCGGTGAAGTTTAGATGTGGCTGGCTCTTCAAGGAGGCTCTGTGTCACAACTTGGGACGAAGCAACCGAACCTTCTGGGGCCAGAAAGAGCTTTACAAGAGTCTGGGAATCGAGCGCTTGGCTTCACGCAAGCGCGACGACTTCGTCGCGCAACTAAAGAACGTCGAACGCAGCCTTCTTGCCATCGCGAAGCCGCAGATAGCCCTGACTCCAATGCCGCAAGATGATGCTTGCCAGGCCCTGGCCGTGGCTTACTTTCGAGACTGGCTCCTTCGCAAGCTCGGTAAAGGTGAGGGCTCGGGCTTGAGACCATTCTACTCCAAGGTCTACGGTCGCATCACATTGCGGAGCGTATCGAATGCGGACAGAGTCAATGCCTTCAATGAGAAGATGCAGCTCACGCCCGATGACGTGCCGGATGAGGTGTCTGCGCGTGTCATGGACTACCTAAACGACATTGTCGACGAAGCTGCCACCATCTTGGAGCCGATCATGGACATCAAGTTGCTGAGGAAGCTACCACGGCCGGCGGGTTGTTCTCTGGTCTTTATGGAGATCAAGGATGAGGAGTTGCCGTGGCTTGAAGACAACAATACCCCAAAGTAGACGCGCCGACTGTTACGGGAGGGGTTTGCTTGCATTGAAGGAGCATATGGGCGTTCGACAGTGGCTGCATGGAATGGCGTTGCTGTTGTCATATGGCCATTTGAGCTGGGGACGAGATAATAATGAGAGACAGCGGACAGCGAACGATGCAAATGATTGTTGATCAGTAGCAGGATAGCGTCGAATAGGGGGGCTCTACAGGTGACTGCAAGAATGGTCCCTCCCCTTTATTTGCCTTGCAACAAGAGGAGAGCCTAGGCAGTCTAGTCGACATACCAAGAATCACCACGCTCGTCCTCACACATGCATTCGTGGTGCTTTCATCACTTCATCCACAAGCCTACTCGACCGTTGTTGCCATATCCTGCGGTCTCACCTCCACCGTCCCCTCCAGGCCCTCCCCTCCCCTCCCCCTCAGCACCTCCCTCATCAACCGCTCCAACCTCTCGACCGCCTCCTCCCCAATCTGATAGTGCACCACGAGCCTCCCGCCCGGCAGTCTCAGCCCGGCCTTCTCGCCCGCCGCAATGAACTCCTCCTTGCCGATCCCGGCCGCCTCGAGGTCGAACCACACCATGTTCGTCTCCGTCGCATCGCCAGCCTGCCACCCATCTTCTCCCACAACGCGGCGATCTGCCGCGCCCGCGCATGGCACGCGGATAGCTTGCCGCCCAGGAACGTCTCTTCGACGGCGACGCGCGCGGCCGCGGACACGACGCCCGCTTGGCGCAGCCCGCCGCCGATGCTCTTCCGCACCCACATGGCGCGCTTGCGGAAGGCCGCGCTCGCGACCAGGATGCTGCCGATGGGCGCACCCAGCCCCTTGGAGAAACACAGCGAGACGGAGTCGAAGCACGCGCAGTACTCTTGCAGCGAGCCGGCCCCGGCCGCCACCGCCTCCCACAGCCGCGCGCCGTCCAGATGCATGATGAGCCCCGCTCGCGCGCCCAGCGGCTGATGCGCCGGCACTCGGCCAGCGGCGTCACCACGCCGCCCAGCGTGTTCTCCAGACTGACGACGCGCGTCGGGCACGCGTGCACGTCGTCGCTGAGCACCGCGTGCTTGGCCACGTCCTCGAGCGTCAGATGGGTGCCGTTGCGCGGCACGACGCCCTTGACCAGCGCGCCGCACAGCGACGCCACGCCGCCGGCTTCCCATTCCAGAATGTGTGCGCGGTGGTCGCAGAGGACGCCGTGAGGGGCGCGGTGAGGTGCGTGCGCAGCGCGACCTGGTTGCCCATGGTGCCGCTGAGGACGAGCAGGGCGGCTTCGTGGCCGGTCAGGGAGGCGAGGCGCGCCTCGAGCGCGAGCGTGCACGGGTCGGCTTGGAAGACGTCGTCCAGGAGGGTGGTGGAGGCGATAGCGGAGAGCATGGAGGTTGTGGGGGTGGTCACGACGTCGGAGCGGAAGTCGAAGGCCGCGGGGCCGGGCGAGGCCCAGTTGTTGATGTGGGTGTCGGGTGGGGAGAGGGACGAGGCGGTCGCCTCAATGGTGGTGGGGTCGAGAGCGGCGGCGGCGGCGTGGCCGTTTGTGGTGCCGTTTGTGGCCATGATGGGGGAGGAGGAGAAGGGCTTGTGGGAGGGAGGATGAGGTGATAGGTTCAGTGGTATACGAGCTGGCAACGAGCTAATGCGATGTGGGAGGGTGGGGAAGACAGTCTCACGGTATATCCTGAATAGTGGATGAGTTGTGCATTCAACGAACAGCTTAGGACGGCGCTCACTTATGTGTCGGTATGCATATCTACACAGAGAGGCTGACATGGAAATGACAAAGCAGACGGGAGAGAAGGACTGGAAGAAGTGCAGCAATGGGACGAGCCAAGGCGACGCTGAATGGAGATGAGTCGGGAGGATTTGTGGGATGTGGAATACGGAGGGAGACTGGGACTCGCGGAGCCGTTCTCGAGGCGGGTGTGGCTTAATCTAGCTTGACCGGGCAGCTGGCTATTCGAACGTCCTCCTGTTGCTTTGCCTACAGGTAACTCGGTCGAGTACTATTGAACGGAAGAACGCCTAGTGCACAACAATTACTTAGGGCCATCATGCTTGCACTTGTCTACGGAAGACCTTTGATCGATCTGGTCAACAGAGCACCAAAAAGGGCATGTGCATTCAGAACCGAAGGTGTCAACATCGAATGGCCCGTCGTATTCCAAGTAGATACCCACTCCATCTCAGAGCGCTTCCCCTTCGCCCCACATAGAAAGAAGTAGGACGCTCTCGATCCTATCAGAATCCCGTCAATCCCGCGTTCGTTGATTGCTTTCCCTGCTTTGACATTCTCAGATCGCGTCAAGTCCACCTAAATACCGCTCTCGTCCACCTGACCAGCCACTGCATTGCACTCTCCATCCTTGGACGTAGCAGTGACATTGAGATGGAAAGGCATGTCGCCTCCAACGAGACTCTTGCACTTCTCGCCACCGGTCAGCTGCTCCGCACCGTCGACACTGCTCTGCTCGCCTTCGAAAACCTTGACAGCCTCGGTCTTGGCTTTCTTCGGGGCGCGCTTCTTGGTGACCTTTGGTGCGGCACCGTCGTCGTCGTCGTTCTTCGCTGAGCGGCCTAGATACATGCGGGAATCAGCACTGCTCGAAGCCTCTCCGTTGACCGCTCGTGCCGTCTCCGTCCACAATCTCCAGTGCAATTCTGACTCACCGCGTTTCTTGCTCGGAGCGGGTGCCTCCGCCATCGCTTTCTCAACACCATCAGGCGCCTCCTTCTTCGCTCTCGGCATGGCCTTGGCAGCAACGCCCTCGAACACCTTGCCCGCCTGCTTCTCGGCCAGCAGCTCGGCACCGCGCTTCTTGGTCGTACGTAGGTGCCACTCGAGCGCGCCGGCGGAGCGCGTGCCGTCGACGGCCGACATGATCTCCCAGTCGGTCTTTGAGAGGCAGCTGTTGAGCTCGGCGATCTTCATGAAGAGGACGGCGACGATCTCGGGGGAGAAAGTCTTTTCACCCTTTTCGGCTTTGTTGTCGCTGGTGGACATGGTGGTTCGTCGGGGTGGGTTGGAGTGGATGGAGATTCCGGTTCGTTTTGTGAAGTTGGTCTTGGAATCGATTGTTGTGGGATGTTCGAAGTGAGGCTCAGGACGACTGGACGGAAGCGTGAATATGTGGAGATCCGTGACGCGACTGTGAATGGAAGATGTACCTTGAAAATCCGAAGATGGAATAGTTTTTGTTCGGGATCGAGCTGGAAGTAGGTGGTTGTTCGAAAGATTGAGGTGAAGAAAGACCGGAAGTGAAAGTTATGTTCCGAGTGAAGTGGTGTTACTGAAGTTCATGTTGGTGCATCTGAGACGGAGTCGAGTCACCGGACTCGAGGCAGTATGCTAGGTCTGAGTGCTTCGGTGATTAATGGGGAGGAAGATCAGAAGTGAGAGTCATGTTTCAAGTGAAGTGGTGTTACTGAAGTTCACGTTGGTGCATCTGAGACGGAGTCGAGTCACCGGACTCGAGGCAGTGTGCCAGGTCTTGATACTTCGGTGAAGTCCTTTTTTTCAATAGAGCTTGCAACGACGGGCAGGAGGACCGGGACATATCCCGGTGAGGTCGAGGTTCCTTGCTGAGCGACCTGGCTTGAGATTTGTATCGAACCACTACGGTTCCGGACCAAGGTTGGTCATACCTAGGAAGTAACCTTGAGGGTTATACAGAGAACAACGTAGAAGAGAAACTTATGCACTCTGCGATAAGATTCGATCAAGAAACGAGCATTGATATGGTGTTGACGCACTATTCCTACGTTCATAGTCTGGTAGTGACAGCATCGAGGAGATCAGTGCCCTTAGTGGAGTTACGATGGTTTAAAACCCAGACGGAGGTCTGTTGTGACACTTCTAGTACTGGATGTATCTCAAGTCTTCGGTTCTGACCAGTGGATGATTAACGGCACGGCGAGTCTCTGCCCAAATTCTATTCCAGCTCCACCGACACCTCGTCAGCAAGCGTTTCTTCGTATACGATGGTGTTTAGGCATCACTTGGGTTACAGAAGCTCGAGCACGAAGTTGTGCTCTAGGAATTCAGTCTAGCAATCTCTGTCGCTCAGACAGTTACGTCAACTGCCCACGGCTTGGCGGACCCGGCGGTAGGAGGTGCAATCATTCTGACCAGACTCACACCTTCAGCCACATTGCCATCTGGCTCAAGCACTTCCACTGCTGCTCCAGAGCTGCGTTCAGCGCAGCCATCGGCGGAGGACCCTGTGGGAAGATGTCCGATAAAATGCTCGGAACCATCATACGTACTGTCTCTGCAAAGCTGCTGCCCTTGCTGTGGCTGTTTTCAACATTGTTAGAAACGTGGTTGAGCAGGCCTAAGATAATGGTTCCGAAGTCCACGCCCTGACCATGCATCTGCTGCACCGCGGGATCGTCCTGTTGGCCCGAGACATAGAGTGTCAACAATACCAAGGTCCAGGCGTGGACCACTCTGACTGGATGGAACTCCTGCGGGTAGAGGTATGGGTCGATGAGTAAGTATATTTTGATACCTTGGCACCACGCGATGATAAAGTTGTTGGCGGAGAGCATGTTGACGAACAGCTGCTGTCTCAGACTCGGCATCGGCTGTCGTGTAACCGGCCACATCCCGCTGTGGAAGCACAGTTTCATCGTGTCTTCGAGCGTTTTGATGGCTATGTGGGGATCGCTCTCGTCTTTCGCGACTTCCAGATTGTGGAATGCAAGACCTTGGATACCAGCGAGACGGCGGGAGTCGATATCGGTGCCGATAGCAAACTGAGGATCATTCGCCCATTCTGTATTCTGGAAGAGTACTCGGCCAACATCGGTCGCGCTGAATGTTACGTAAGGCTCCGTCTTCGGGAGTTTGCTGGGATCTTGAAGGAAGAGGTCTTCCGGTTCAGTCGGGGCTTCCGTACACTTTGAACAATGGCAGTTGAAATGAAAGCGGTTCCTCAACTCATGATGGCGGTATGGAAAGGGGTTCGTTGTGTCGACATAAGCAGTAAACACCTCCTCATCCTTCGCGATTGACTTCAAGGAACGGAAAGAGAGTCGAGGGCCGTCAAAAACGACGACTGCATTAGGATCGCAGGAATGGTTTGAGATTGATGCGAGCGGATCGAAAGCGATGCCCACAGGATCGTACATCGGCGTTACCAGAGTAAGACTGTTACACAGAATCTGCGGGGAGATTAAGCATCTCCACAGAACGCTTAACACAGCTGGATACATACCCTTGCGAACATTTCCACAACGGTCCCTTCACTGAAATCGTTCTGAGTTGCAGAAAACTGGTGTGCGCCATGGGCCATGGTCTCAAGCAAGTCCCTACCTACTATATCACCGACGTGTGACTCCAACTGCGTCAAGGACGCCCATGTCTCATCTGACATATCGCCTTTCTTTCGGAGCAGCAATATCATCATTGCAGCACGAACCGCATTCGGGAGCGGCGGTCGGGGCGGATTGAAGCAGATAAGTTTGCACTCGTATTTGTGATATCTTTTCCACGCTTGACTTTGGCATTTCTGATCCAAGAGCGTCAGCTCGCAGTTTGTGCGCAGAGGTCTTCGAGAGAGAAGACAATTGCACTCACAGTTCGCCCCCTGGGACCTAGCCGTTACAGCACTCGTCTTACCTTGTCACAGTAGTGCATAACACGACATCCCGTACAGGCTCTCATGATCACTGCATTGCCGGCGCCCCCAAGGCTTCCCGTGGAAGTCGCCTCAGCCCACTTGAAACAGTTGGAGCATGTATCCTTAAGACGTTCACCGTCCACTACCTCGATCAGTGGGCGTGTGATGGAGAGAATAAGCTCTCCAGCATCTAGACTTTTGCTCGCAAAGAGGCCATTGCCGGCTACAGAGGACGATTTGGCGTAGGCGTATGTTTCATCTGCCATTGCTGCAGTTGGTTCAAGTTATCTTACGAGCTCAGAGTGAGGCATACATGTATCAAGTGAGGTAAGGTACTTGGAAGGTGCACGGATCATATTGGTAGGGCTGTAGGGCTGAGCCATCGGTCTTCCGATTCTTGGTGGAGGTACACTAGTGTAGTAAGGGCCTCAACTGAAGCACATCTCGGAACAGCGAAGTACTACATGAGGGCTGGTCGTAAATGCAAAGCAATTGTTAGCGTGCCTGATCACTATGCACCTTCAAAGAAGCCATTGTCACCAAGCTGCTTGATGACTTGCAACGCGAGACGGTTCTCCTCCTCCTCTTCTTGTTCAAGAAGCTGACAGGATGTTTTAGCTCTCCAAACGGTGAAACAACATAGATCAGGAGCCAACTCACACGTTGATGTAAAGTCTTTCTCTTTCCCTCTGTACGCTTCGACTTGTCCCTGCCTTGATCCTTGTTGGCGGTAGACTTCGTACTTCTTTCGGGTAACTCATGGCGGAAGTGGCATCTAGCGCCGATCCTGCAGCGGCCCATTCTGAGGAAGAATTTACATATACCACGCTCCCGTACGGTGGAGGAACTCTGGTGGGCCCATTTCTTCTGGAAGATGCTTCCTCGGGAGCTTCGTCGTCTGAGCTGTCATCGGACTCAGAAGATGGATCTTCGGAGGACGAAGAGATCGACATGTCACTACTACCATCATCGTCGTCGAACAACCTGGGG
>AYQD01000232.1:0-13186 GCA_000504465.1 Cryomyces antarcticus CCFEE 534 | reverse complement strand
AAGGCAGGACGTACTTCTGGTCCTGGTTGAGATATGTCGGGGCAGCGATGGGATCAACATTTGAATGAGATTCGTTTGTCTGATGGGTGTAGGCTCCATTGTCGTACATGTAATAACCCGTATGGTTGTAGTTTCCATTGGCAGCTGCAAGTTCAACTAGGAAGTCTGCAGTCATGGAATGGCGGTGATCGTAAGCACCAACGTTATTGCTAGGGTTCGAATAGTTTGCAGACTGAGTATCACGGCGGCAGTACAGCTGGAACGCATGCGCATCAGAGGCTCTGCGGTGCGATGGAGGCTCTATGTACTGCTCGGTGTGTACGAACGCCGGACATGTAGTGGAAACGAGTGTCTGCGCCGCTTCTGTAGCCTCGCAAGTCTGAGGATACAATTGACTTGGCTTGCAGGTTCCCGGATCTGAGCCTTTACGGTCTTGCCAGCACTGTGGGCAGTAGAAGTCATTGTGTATGCCTCTTGTGGCACAGGTTTCGTCGCAGCAAGGAATGATATCACAATCGGCATCCACGCAGATGTCCTCAGCAGCGCATTCCTCGGAGCCATGGCAGACCTCAACTTCGCAGTGATCGTCGCATTCTGGGGAACATGGTTCGCATACGTCGTAGCACGGAGTACTCTCATAGAGAATTGGAGCTAAAGGGCAGAACCCGGTATCGCCACATTGAAAAGAAGAACAAGTGTCTTGACAGCAGTCGAGGCATGAGCCGCCGGAGCAGCAATGGACGTCCGTTTGGGTCGCTCCAAGATGTCGAACGGATTCAGCACTTTCCGACTTCCATTGGTGGTAAGGATCACACGAAGGTCCCGGACGCTTGTTGCCAGGCAAGGGTGATGGAATCGCAGCATGGGAAGAGCTTGAAGTGCTGATGGACGCGAGTCCGTAGTCTTGCGTCCTCCATGCATCCTGGATAGGCAAATCTCGAGAATACTTCCAATTGGGGTACGGCAATCCATGGGTAGTCACTGAGCCGTGGGCACTGCTTGGCCAGACTATCTGCCCCAGCAGAGCACGTCCGTGCGGAGAGGTTTCGTCGATTTCTGCTGTATCAGGGAAGGCGTGGCCGTTTGAGGTACCGGGTGTGTCGTAGCGAATCTGTCTGTCGCCTTCGTTGATTATAGGGAATGGTGTTCTAGCGTGGAATCTCGACTGGGAATCCTTCCTGTTCCACTGGTCAGTCATCGAACGAGTATACTCCATCAGGTGCACGACCGAAGCGGAGGAATCGTGAGCAGGAGCTGGATTTGTGCCGAGATAAGAAGACCGATGAGTCTAATAGAGTGAAATTGACAGCCTTGCATCTGCACAGAGACTTTGTATGTCGTTGTGTGGTGGACGGTGGAAACAGCATTGTCCAATGCGCAGCCATCAAGGTGCTCTCACTTACTCGTTCGACGCCCTCCTCTTCTTCAGTGGTCTTTGCGAATCCATCCCCGCTCAAAGCAACCCAACAACCCGACAGAATCAACAACAGCGTCTGGCGAATATAAAAAGTAGTATGTCTCTGCTGAAAGATTTTGGTGGAGAGGTGAAGCATGAAACGAAATTCCGTGCGAGACGACTTGACGTCGGCGATTGAGACGCCTCAACGCCGACTCCAGCACTATATATACATGCACACCGTCCACTTGCCTCCCGTCGCTTGGCACCTCATCCACCGTCCTCTCCCCCTCAGATATACAGACTCGACCATGGCCTGACCCTCTCTCTCTCCTCTCCTCCCCACTATGGGCAACCTCTGCGGCAAGCAGTCCTCCTCCGAAGACGCCTTCTCGCAACCTGGCCGCACCCTCGGCAGCGCCCCTGCCCGACCCGTCAACGCCTCTGCATCCGTGCCGCCTCGCATACACTCGCAGTCGCAAGGGCGTACGCTTGGAGGTTCGAACAGCGGGCCTGGAGTGTCTGCGGACGACGACCCGCGAACAGCAGCTGCGCGCGCGGCAGAGGTGCGTCCGTTCAATCCGTATCCGTATAATCCCATCCACTTGGGGAGGCGGCAGCTCTTCGCCCGGATTGTGGCTGGCACAACCTAGCGAATACACACACATGACCCCCTACCGCCTCTGATCCTCTCACCTCCCCTTACCAGCCCTACACGCCCTAATCGCCCCTTCACAGGATCGCGCTCGTCGCGCCCAAGGCAAAGGCAAGCTCGGCCGCGCCCTTGACGCGCGAAGAGCGCAAACGCAAGCCGCAACACTGGAGGCGAGCAGTCGAGCGACGCGGGGCGCGCGAGACGCCGATGCGGCGGCCGAGGCGAGAGCATACAATTGAGTGGACATGGGAACAGGGGGCATGAGAGAGAATGCGATTTCTATTGGTCTGGGTGGCTTGGAGTTGAAGCGGAGTTCTTAGCGCTGTTTTGTGCACAGATGGTGCGTGATCAGATGGGATGGGACGAATTTTTGGAATTTCCGACGGGATATCTAGCATAGGTGCAACATTGCACGCCATCAACGATCTGAACGTTTTGAGAACAGACCAAAAGCTTCAGATACGCTCCTGTGCTCGTCGACAGAAACACCTATCTATCTGCCGCTCCCAACATTCGCATCGTTTTGACTGTATAGTGCGCTCCCGCTGACTGAGACTCTCCACTTGCACTTGTCCGCAGATACCAGCAATCGCACATCCCACAACTCACGGCCTCTTCCGCCCGCGTTGTAATAGCCATTCCAAGTTGCATGCACAGCAGCTCCCCAGCCGTCAAGGTCGCTGTGCCGCTGCAGCGCCATCGCACTGCTCTCTGTCCCACACAGATCTGGCGTTGACCACAGAGCCGGCATCCACCGTCGATCGTGCTTCTGCATCACCCTCACTGTCCTGGATTCATTGGTGTGTACATCGCCACGACAGCTAGTAGCAAACACATGACAGACCGCTGTGGATAGCGTCGGTGTTGAGGTTCTGCGAGTCTGATTCGAGGGTATGCATGGCGATAAGAATCGTGAGAGTCGACCGTCAGGCCGTGCTTGCTTCGGTACAATAGATTGCGTGCCCGTTGAGACGGAGATGAGTTCCTCCAAACCACATGGCACCGCCCTTGAACCACGGAGGCGACCGGTGTAGTGGCTTTCTCTCAGTGCTGATCAATGACGCAGCGCAGCGATTGTTTTAGTTTTTCAGAAGAACCATTGCAGAACCTTGGGCTTGACAGCCACAGGGCACCTTTCGAAGCTACGTTGATGTGTTGTCGCAGGATTTTCACTAGTGCTTCAGGCGGTGCCTCTGCCGCCCCTTTGAGCGAAGCCAAATCCGTTCTTGCCACCGCCGTCCGGGCCTCTGGGAGCTCGAATAGGTTGTTCCAAGCTTAGAGTGGCAGGCCGAGAGCCACTCTCTGCACTTTCACGTGCTTTGATACGAAAATTGTTGGATCTCGGATTGAAGAGCTGGCCCTCGTGAGGTTCGGCTCTCACTGGCGATTGATCGGTCGATGAAGTTGGTTGGCTGTCGCGGCTGGACATGCCTCTCCCTTTGCCTCGTGCGTTCCGCGCTCGCGGTTCCGCCTTCATAGCACCGTTTGACTTGGATACGTCGCCTTGAGGCGTGGTTGGTGTCGAGGTCGACGAACCAAACAGCCTCTCACGCACTTCGTTGTACTTCCGCTGTTTCTCCTCCCGCTCTTGCTGAGCCTTGCGCTGTCGTTCTGCCAGAGACAACTCCACCTGCTTCCTCCTCTCTTCCTCGCTATCTTCGTCGTCTTCGAGTGTCATGCCAGTCATGCCAGAAGTCAGGTCTCGCCTCGAAGCTATCTTGGGCGCAGGCTTGCGGCTGAGAAGTTGTACGGTGGGCTGGTAAACGGTCTTCAATGGCGGTTCACTTCTTGTGTCGAGGAAGTGGAATTGCTCTGGGGACTCTGCAGCGTCCCATAACTTTCTCTGTTCTTCTATATGCTTGGCTTTTCGCTCGGCTTTGGAGAGCTTGACCGGTTCTAGGGCTACTTGTTGTACGGGAGGCTCTGGCTTCTGATGTGGGCAACGTGATCAGCAAGGTTCGTCTCCAGCAAGTGTTTGGGAATTCTTACATCCGCAAGGCTCTCCCAGTCATCGTCCCATGCATCAGGCAGTGCTGATTTCTTAGTCATCGCCTTCAACGTTCGATGTTGTCGTCTGGTCTACTCGTAATCTAGCTGTGCAAGACCAGTATGACCGCAGAACAGTATTCAAGCGCAATTATGTCGGAGAGAACCGTGTTCTGGAAGTGGGCGCAGTAAGATAGAAGAGAGAAGGCGTCGTCCTGTGAAGGAAGAGCAGTCTGGTGCTTAGACCGAGGAGCAAGGGTCCAGTTAAACTCTACGCTAGGTTACCGATCTCCCGTACGGCCCGCGCGCTTGTTGTGCATCGCTCCGAGACGCAACAACACCTTCCATCCTTCTACGATTCCGCATCCTCCACCCTCGCCTTTCATAGACCAACGGCTGCGGGAGAACCAATCGTTCAGTACGCAATCATGTCAGGTGACTGAATCCACACCTAACTTCACCTCATTCCACTTCACCTCATTGAACTGACACCCTGATTCCTAGACATCGACAATGACAGCCAGATGCATTCTGACGCCGAATCCGACACGTCCGACCTCTTCCCTGGCTCGACCGAAGACCTGCCCCCCTCCACTCCGCCCCATCAACAGCAGTACCCAACGTTGATCTCCGAGCTCTCGCCTCCCTCATCCCAAGACCGCACCCAAGGCGGCGTGTCGCTCGTGGCGCCCATCGCAAACATCAGCTACCCTCTCGCCAACGAGAACGGCAAGCGTCCTCTATCCATGTCCGAGCAGTCCGAATACTTCACGCAACTGCAGCAGCAGAATATCAATGGCAGTAGCACCGAGTACGGCCGATCAACGACAATGCAGACCACGCAAACTTCGCAGACGACGCTGGTGGAAGGCCAACACGACGGCAGCAGCAGCAACAGCAGCATGCATCCCTACACTCTTAGCGCATCAGGAACAGCCAAGAACGGATACACGTGGAACAGGGTGGAGGACGCGCCGGGCTACGCCTGGAAGAACCGCAGGGCGATGGAGGAGGCGGAGAGGGCTTGGGCGACCATCACGCACAAGGATCGCATGATCAAGAGTACGTTCTGCTATTTTTTGAGCAAGGCGGGAAGGGTGTCAAGGCTAATGCGGATGCAGACAAGTATGGTAATCCGTTTGAGGGAACCAACAGAGGCGAGGGCCCGCCTGGAGATCAGTGGCCGAAGACACCGCCACACGAGGAATGAGCGTTTGCTTGGCTGGCGTAGCGTGGCTGATTTGCATGAGCGACGGTGTTCGGGGATTGGCGTTTTGCGGCTGCAGAAGAGTTGCAGACAATTTGCTCCTATGATGCGAGGATAGCTTCCGGCGAGTTTGGGAGCAGCGAGACGCGTTGCTCCTTTGGCATGAAGGAACCTACTCACGTGGAATTTGAGAAGACTAACAGGCCATCCTCACAGTGCAGAAGTCGGGTTTTAGCTATAGTCTGTAGCCAAAAGGTATATTGACATAACCCTCACCTCACATCAACGCCAAGTGAACCCGCCCGTGTAGCCAACCCGTTTTGTCGTTCCAAGTCAATCAGTCGCTGTCCACATCATCATCATCCAACAAGTCATCATCACCTCCTTCATCCCTCTCCTCCATCTCCATCGGGTCTTCCAAGAGCGTCTCTCCGCCCACCTCGCCCTCGCCCTCTCCGTCCTCCTCAACCGCAGAATCTTCGACCTCATCGTCATCACCGTCGCCCTCTCCCTCCTCATCCAGACTCTCCGGCTCTGACACATCGCCCTCACTCGCCACGCCGTTACCATCGCCGTTAGCATACGCAACATCCCGACGAGCTCTTTTAGCCGAAGGTTCCGAGTCTTCGTGCTGATCACCATCCCTATGGACCTCGCTATCCAGCGCTGTTAGCTGATCGATCGACATAGGCTGGTCCGAGGCGGCGGCGGCGGCAGCGCCCGGTGCGCCGCCGTTGCTGCGTTTGTCTTCGCGGACTTTGCGTCTGTACGAGTTGCGCTTGTCGCATTGGATCGCGTTGTATTCTGTGTAGTGGTTAGCCACCGTATCACGCTAGATAGCGACAAAGGTCATAAAGTTGGCCGGTGTGGCAGGGATGATGGAAGGATATTGGGCAGACCCACTTGCCAGCTCGGCTTCGAGACGGGGAGCGAAGGTTTCGAATTCTAATTCTGCGAGTACGGCGAGGACGTCTAGCGGTTGGATAGTCTTTTTGTTCGCGGCCATGGCATGGTCGTTCGCACTATCAGGATGGCAGTGCATTAGGTATAGCTCATGGTAAGTAGAATAAGACTGATCGGTTGGAGAGGACAAATGCTAGGACAAACTCCCCGGCCCAATTCGAGAGACTGTACTCCTTAGACATGTAGTGACACGAAACCGAGATTTGAAAGCGAAACAAGTAGGACGGATAGTAACAGATTGATGCACGCAACGAAACAACCTACTGCGAGCTCAGATAATTTACGAAAACCGTCGCACTCTTCGACAGCGCCAGAAGCGCGTCTTTCTGGATAGATGTATTGGGCGGAAGCACGCCTTTGGACAGCCTCTGAATCATCGATCGGGGAAGGCTGAGGTCCTAGTGCCATCCATGAGTACAGCATTAATAAGACTACAGCATGTCAAGACATAACAACATGCGGTGCATACATACTTCGACACTGAGGCCATCTCTTGCGTTTGGTTGAGCGCCGTCTTCAGGGTTGGAGACCGTGGAGACGTTGCTCTTTCGTGCTGGCATAGTGGCTGACGGATGGAGGGGAACGGGTTGGACCCAAAGTAGTTTCTCTCCTTCTTTTCCGTAAAACTACCCTGACGAACGTTTTCACTCCTGCAAGACAATGAGGCTCTAGGTAGCGGGGGATGATGAGTGGAGTTTGGGCCAATTGTGGAAGGGCAGACGCGCCTTACGCGAGGCCGGAAGCGAACCACGCGTAGAGTGCTTGTTCCAGTCTATCCCGATCTTAGTGTATTTGAACCAATACACATGACAGCACAATCTCGTACAGTTGGTATCAAGCATGGTAAATTGCATTCATCTGTGTCGTGCAATGTATGTACCAGGACTCGGCGGAGAAAGATTTCGGCAATCAATATCCACCCGAATGGAGCCCCATGAGGGAGACATGCTACAACCCGCTGGTATTGCCCTCCAACGCCATGCAATGCTCATTGAGCCACAAGCGGATCCTCATTCTCTCATCTTCTCGGTCCACTGGGTGCCAAACCCGGTACACCACTATACCTTTCTTCTCTCTCCGTCTTGAAGAGCACCTGCACCCAGAACTCCTTGCTATCTTCATCGAACCACGACCAGAATCTTCCCTCTCTCCTGTCCACCTCCCTCGCTTGCAACTTGAACCCGCACGTCTCGTACGGCTCTGCCGCCACCAGCAGGTACTGGAACGACTTATCAGGCGGATCCTCCACCTTCTGCTCGAATGCGCTCATGAATCTCACGCGCGGAACGACACCAGGAGTTATTTCCGGATACAGGAGTTGGAACAGCAGGCCGTGCTGCCTAGTCAAGGGATCCCTCGTCTTCGTGATCTTGTAACCCGGCCTTCCGATCTTGACTACATTCTTCCGCACCTGCACAGCCTGCCCCATTCCCGGCAGCAAGCCATCTCTATCGCGCCCTTCCTTCTGCTCGCGCGCCGCACGTCGCGCAAGGTTCGTTTGGTGTTTTCGTCCTTGTGTATGTGCGAGGTATGAGCCGTCGTTCTGGTGAACTGTGAGACACAGTCGACATTCGAAGCTGCCGACGTGGTTCTTGAAAAAGTAAGGGTCTTTGTCTAAATCGATGGTTTCGAGCGCGAGTTTGCGAAGACGCTCACGACGATCGGCGTTGGTAGCAGATTGAGAGGCGACACCACCACCGCCAAATTTGGATCCAGCGCGATTCTGTCAAGGAGATGTTAGCAGTGTTGCGCTCAGCAAGCTCAGTAAGATACATGCCTGGTAATCCATGTTCGCAGAGTCTAGAGTATTTGGAAAGGGTGTGAGATATGACGTATTACTCCCAGGTACCAACGAGAGGTGCGGATATGTTCAACTTGAAGGGAGCTTGACGAGATGTAGAGAGAGGGGGTCGCAGCTGTTATGCTGCTCAAGACGATACGGATTGCGATCTTCGAACTCGGCGCTAGTGGAACGGAACAACTCTTCGACCTATAGGTACGAGCAGATGTAGGCGCGAGACTTCGTAACGTCAATAAGCAGTAAATGTCTTCAAAATTCTACCCTGGCAAGCGCCTTTCATATGATGGCAATCTATGCACAGTACGGTATGTTGGAGAAATCAAAGGTACAAAAGGAGAGTGGTTGGGTGTCGAATGGGATGACCCAATGAGAGGAAAGCACTCCGGAGAACATGGAGGTGTGAAATACTTCGAATGTGAGAAGCGTCATCACACCCCAGACCGAACTATCCAGTGTTGATACGAGCTCGCCAGGCAGGCTTGAGTAAACATGCAACAGCTGGCTCTTTCGTCCGTCCGAGTCGCCCTTCCGATAGGCCGATGACCTTTATTGAAGCTCTCAGACTCAAGTATGCATCCGGAGTCAATGCGGATGACGGGGGCTCACACGGAGAGTCCGGACAATCAGGAGAGTTCACGGCCGAGATCCAGTCGAGCTCCGAAGAGTTTCTCTACATTAGTGGGAAAGAGGTCGAAGAGGTCGGCTTCGAGAAGATCAACCGGCAGCTTGCTCAACTTCATGAACTACGGATCATCATTCTGGACCAAATGCGCATGTGGAACCCCGATGTTCGTGGTCTGCCTCTTGAGAGATCGCCGCCGACACTTTCTGCGACGTCTGAAGATCTCTCGGAGACGTGTCCCAAAATTGTCGATTTAGATCTAAGTCGAAACCTCTTCGAGGAATGGCGGGAACCTATGGCTCTCTGCACGCAGCTAAAAAATCTGAGATCTCTAAGAGCTGAGTGAGTGAATTCATGATCGTGTTGTTTCGATTGTACAGCGAGCGACAATCTGACGGAACCCTGATCGCAGTGGAAATCGTTTTCGAGGGACGAGCATTGCAGACCACGAAAGGCATGCAATACAGGAGACCTGCAGCATCGAGTCGTTGAGCCTTGATGCAACTCTGCTCCGCTGGCAAGAGGTTCGTTTCGGAGACCTATCTACGTTCGCTACAGAAACTAATGAGGCCATAGATCACTACGATTGCCAAGAGTTTTCCGCATCTATCTTCGCTTTCTGTGTCTTGCAATGGCTTTGATAGCCTGTCCGGCGACATGTTACCGACAACAATCAATTCCTTGACACTCGAAGATAACCATTTCAAGACTTTAGGTGATCTACTGACCTTGACCAAGCTACCAAATTTGCGAAGTCTGAATCTGAAGAAGAATGCAATAGCCGCTGTTACTCGCTCAGACTCAGATGTAACGATGCCTACAATGACCAACGCTGACTTCGCCTTCTCTGCCTCGCTCACATCGCTCGATATCTCCTACAACGACATCACGCGATGGTCATTTATTGACGATTTGCACGTTATCTTTCCCGGTTTGACCTCCCTTCGCGTTAGTCATAACCCTCTATACCAGAACCTCAAAGCCGCGGATGACAAGCTCTTGTCTGCTGAGGACGGTTACATGCTCACTATCGCACGCCTCAGCCGATTGAAGACGTTGAACTTCAGTCCCGTCACGCCGAAAGAACGCTTGAACGCCGAAACCTATTATCTCTCCCAAATTGCTACAGAACTCAGTCTGAACCCTAAGGATCAGGAGGCGCGGATCATTGCCGGCCATCGAAGGTACGCGGAGCTATGTGATGAGTATGGAGAGCCGACTATTCGGCGCTCCGATGCGAAGAGTGACAATCCAAATTCTCTCGCCGTACGGTTAATCAGACTCACTTTCCGTCTGAACGATTCTGCGCGTAGAGCTGCAGGGGACGACAGGCCACCAGAAATCACTCTGGAAGTACCCAGGAGCTTCAGTGTCTACAGTGTTCTTGGGCTTGTCGGAAAACGCACTGGTCTCGTGCCGATGACACTAAGGTTGATCTGGGAGACTGGAGAATGGGATCCTGTAGCTTCGAAATATGGCGACGATGACGCAGAGTACTGGAATTCAAGCGATGAGGACACAGACGAGGCGGAGGGCTGGTCTGACGGCAGAACTGTTCTACGGGAAGAAGAGTTAGTGGCTGGAACACGCATGGTGGGGACGTGGATCGAGGCCTCTGAGGCTGTGGTGAGGGTCGAACTCAAGTAGCCGGACGTCGATGCATGATCACAGTCAGTCTGGCTCTATGTTAACGTACTCCACGGAATCCGCGAGAGTTACAACGAACCAAGTATAAGTATTCGCATCATGGACACCGGTCACGTTGGAGACAGACTCTTGGGTATGCTTTTGGCGCGAACCACGGGAATAGTCACTCTACGCAATTTGACAGTAGAATTGAGTTACTTTGCGGAACTTGCACCAACAACTCAAGACGTGGGTACATCGTCTGGTTCGTTAGTTGACATTGGTGTTCTCACATAGGTAGGTAGCTTCTGACAGAGTCAACTACCATAACAGGGATGGTAGTTCCGGGGACTTTCTGCTTTACCTACATGTATTCTGCTCTCCGTCCCCTCTTCCTGCTGTCCTTCATTCCCTTGAATTTGTGACATGCGTAACCAGCCCGCTACGTTCCCTTACTTTTCCTCGCGTTATCATCGAGACATGCCCTTCTATAACCATACCAACGTGCTCAATGCCTCTTTTTGCACCTCTGTCACAACACTCCCCTTGCAACAAATTTTTGACGGCGGAAGGCCGCTAGATAATGCACTGACCTGCATTTGTGTACCCAGAAGTCGAGTCAATTTTTCTGTGCTTGCCGAAGCCATTGCCTCACAGCAACATCACAGAACCACGCCAAGATACGTTCTGCAACACACAGGTGCCTCAGCTAGTACTGTCACGACGTCCGTCCTCCCCCTCCGCTTCCTACTCTTTCTGTACGAAAAGAACGGAGCAAGTTGAGTGGAAGCTCTCAGAGACCCGAACAACGACATTTACAGATCCTTCGCCTGCCAAGACGTTCCTGCTATTGATTACGAGGTCATCGATGCAACACTATGACCAGCCTTTCTTCGATCCGCAGAGCAGTCATTCCTGCCGTCATGACAAACGATGATCTGCGTTAGAAAGGGGGGTCCACCGGTGCTGAAGAAACGATGGTAGTTCTCTGTCTGCGAGTCTTACCATACGGAACACGCCTTTTGCGCTTTTTGCACACACGTCGCAGAGAAGGCGTACACTTCCTTGGACGCACTCGCCGCGCATGAGCGAGCTCACTCAACAGCGTGAGAAACGTGGATACCGTGTCGCTGGATGGCCGAGTACTGGAGGGTTGCCCAACCCCCTAAAGTATTGCAGCCGTGATCTTCCACTCTCCAAGCATGAACGGATGTCTAGGCAGCTCCATCATAGAAACATCATGGTTTCAGTCCACGCGCTATTGCAAATCAGACTTTCCAATGCAGTAGCCTGCAGGTGTTCACAAGAAGGCTCTTGGTGTCACTCAACTGAAGCCATCATATTGCTGAGGAGAGTCACCGATGCCAGACGATCTTCAGAAAGGGTAACAGAACCGATGAGAGACGACGCCAAGCGAGCCAAGCCGCGGTTTCCGGAGATCCAGTCAAGCATTCGGGGAGTCAGCCATTCGCCAGCCGGTATCCGCTACACCGCTTGACGACGAAGATGGTTCAGAGTCACGGAACATACGAACGACGTATCTCCACGTCCCCTAACTCCTGGACTTCCGATCCCACGCCGTAGGACTCAGCCGGTACAGCGACCCAGCGACGACGGCTGCTTCTCACGATGCGCCAGATAGAGATAGATGTACACTGCTGTATCGAATCGAGATGTAGTATGTACCACGCAGGTACCAGAGCGCACTCTACACGGTAGAAGATCGAACAAGGCGGTGTCCCAAACGTTGATTGCGACGAGCGCCAGACGCCCTATCCCACACGCCCGATCCACCAATGAAACCGAGCGAGCCCACGATCGAAAGGTGCACGGAAGACGGTCTACGAAAACCCCTCTCAACCAAGCCTTGAACGCACTCGACTAGCGAGGAGAGAGCAGACACTGCCTCACGACTCATCTGAGGAATTTGTGAGCGACAGATACGCCGTCCACGCAATCCCAACAGTCGACACGAACGGCTACACGTACGACGTCAGCACATCAACACACTAGCAACATGTACCCTCATGACCCCCTTATCGCAGTCAAAGTCCGCACAGCATGGATGGTACTCACAATCTGGAACTGAATAGGCATGACCCTAAAATTCAGCATCTGCACGGCCGGCCAGACCATGAAATTCGCCTTCAGCGCCGGCACGTACACGTCCTGGAACTTGCGCGCCACAGCCCGCTTGCCGCCGCCTTCGGCTACGGTCATGAATGTGAAGAAGCAGGCGAGACCTGCCGTCACCATCGTCAGTCCGATGTTACTCCCTCTCGCAAGCGCGCGTGAGTGTATGTGGCTCGCACTCACCAACGGGCGCAAAAAGCAGCTGATCGAACGCGACCCGCTTCATCGCTGGCACCGTGCCAGCGTCCTTCGTAAGCGGGAACGTCCGACTCAAAAACCCAAACCATTTGTGCTGCACCGGCGCCATCATGAACCGTACGCCATGAAGCGTGTCAGCCGCTCGAAGTCGAAGGGCGGCGGCGAGCGTCGCGAGTCAGGAATCAGCTCCGCCTCCGGCCACGGGTTCCGCTTGTCCAGCTCGTGGATCTCGATCGCCAGGAAGTCGTTTTTCGGGTCGGGTCCGCCGAGTTTGCGGACGGCGCGCGTGCGGATGGCGGTGAGGGATTGGGCGACTGTGTCAGCGATGCCGCCGAGGACCTAGGGTGTGTTAGTGCTGGATCAGGGGGTGGGCGTGACTGGTGTCTGGTGTGAATGGCGTACGGCGTTCGTGATCATCGTCGTGAGTACTAGAAACCCTCGATGTTAGCACAGTTCTTCAGTATGACATGGGGACGCGTCTCGTACCTGGTCTGGCGGCATAGTAGGAGTTGAATTTGCGCACCAGAATCGAGACCATCGCAAGCTGGAAGAGGAAGACGGCAAGATGTAGCAGAGGCTGGCGTCATAAGAAACATGCA
>AYQD01000231.1:0-13193 GCA_000504465.1 Cryomyces antarcticus CCFEE 534 | reverse complement strand
GGTGGGGGTGGAGGGGGGGGGTGGATGTCCGCTGACAAGGCCAGTGCGAGGGCTGTAAACTTACCTAGATTGCTACCTGGATCCCGTATTATACGTTACATGCATACCAGATCTCACATAGAGTAGTACAGTATTGTAAGGTTCAGCAGACACAGGCCAATGGCTGGACAGAAGCACTTTGAGACTCTACTTCGGGTCTCACGTGTGTTCATTGCTCATTGGTCATTCTCCTCAGAGTCTGTGTTGCGTCTCGAGCACTCGAAGAGGTATCTGTCAAACACGATCCCCTCGTACGCCATCATCCGACCCAGCTTCCGTCATCTAGATGGAACCCTTGAGCTCAGCGATCTTGGACTTGATCCTCTCCTCCTTCTCCGACTTGGTCTGCTTCTTGTTGCGGAACTTCAGCGCCTCCTGCTTGTACTCCTCCTTGGTCTTCTTCTCTCCCTCATCCTCGTCCTTCTTAAAAGGATCCTCGCGGATCTGCTTGTAAGCCTCCTGGTAGAGCTCCTCCAAGCCATCGGCCTCGATGTCCTCGTCGATGTAACCCTGGAATTGAGACTTGTAGCGCTCCTCGTCGTCGTCGGCAAGAGTCTCCATGTACTCTGCAACGTGGCCGCCGAAGATGTACTTCCTGAGGGTTTCGGCGTCGAGCTCCTTCGTCTCCATGTCGTAGCCGGGGAAGCGATTCTCGGAGTGAGGAATGTAAATACCGCCGTCAGATGCGCCCTTCATTGCGCCGAAGACACGAGCACCGGTAGAGGTACGAGTAAGACCGACATCCAAGAAGCACTTGAATGGGCGGCGCTCGCCGTCGTCGGTCTCGGCAGCCTCGGTCAACTTGAACTCTCCATCTGCCTCCTCAACACCTGCGAAATCTCCGTCGAGTCCGAGCTTCTTCAGGGCGCGGCGAGCGACCAGAAGGCCAGTGCAGTATGCGGCGGCCCAGTTGGTAAGACCGTGGTTGATTCCGTAACGCTTGAGTTCGTGCGCGTAGGCGGCGACGAAGACTTTGTCGCCAGAGATCTCAGAGCTCACGATCTGCATTACAATGTCGCGGTTGGTGAAGCGGACGACGAGTCGGTACTTGGGCGCATTGTACTTGTTCTTGGCCTGGGTGATGAGGCGCTTGCGAGCATAGTAGTCGGTCTTACCCGCTCGGCGACGCTTGTACTTCACTTGGTACCGCCTGGAAACGAAGGATTGTCAGCTCATAGAGTCAAGGGCCAAAGTGATAGATAGTACTTACGAGAAGTAGGCGGAGTTCTTGACCAGCTTGGTCTATTGATCCATCCACGAGTCAGCAATTTGCGCTTCAGACCTCCGAAGCATCTTGCATGAACTCCATCATTTCAGAAGAGGGAGAGTGGAGGCCATGCCATCAATGGCAGAGTACACCAGGGACAATGCACCGGACGGTTGGTGGGCACTTACGAAAGGCATCTTGGCGATGTGCTGCTGCGTCTGTTAGTACGAGGTGTCGAGGATAGTCTGGTGGAAGTTCGACTGAAAAGTGTGTGGGCGCTCGCTTAACTTTTTATGGCAGAACTTCAGCTTCCAAGGTGGGTGACAGTAACCATCAACGGCCAATCTTCGAGGGTCGGGGACAACTCAGAAGTGCGTAATTGAAGGACAGTGGGTTACAACTGCTAATTCTCCGCATGTTCGTATCTATATCGTGCCCGGCCAAATGCAAGCAATGTTCATGATCCCCGCTCAGAAGAACAGAGTGGGACTGGGAATTCACACTGCTCAAGGTTGTATAAGTCGTATATTGTGTTACAGCTGCACATTGCTCTACGATGAGGTCCCATAAGGCTTTCTCAAAGCAGAACGTCCATCTTCTTGGTTACCCTTTGGTCTTTCCTTTCCTTTGTTTCCAACTAATCGTACAGAACCGGACTCACAGGGGAGCGTCTCCTGCCGCTTCACTGAGTGATGTTGGCACTCTGCGACGCAGAATAGTCTATGGAACAAGCTAGGAGTCCCACCGCAACATCATATGGTCTTTGGAACGAACAGGTTGGTCTCTCAATGGTACAGTCTACACACATTACCGGGTGGACGCACTTGTGCTTGTTTGAGTGAAGAGAGCAATACAGCGGGCTGAATGAGTTCGGCGTAATACGTACGTGCTTACCACAGGCCACGGCATCTCATGAACATCTGTGTATACCTATAGCAAGCCATCTTAGCGGCTTGTTACAAGAAGCACAAACCTAAGTTTTATACACAGAAGGGGCCGGAGCCGGCCTCAACGATCAAGTCTTCGACGGAGATCTCGACTGACCGAGCTATAAAAACTGGCGTTCCTAGCGGAACACAAACAGCTGCTAGAAAGTGGAGCGTCTATCAAGACCTGTTAACAAGAGTCAGGAATGAACAGGTCCGCTGCTGGAAGCTGACGTGAAGATTCCGATCTGGGACAACTTTGCATTTGGGACTGAAGAGATGACTGCAACGTTCTTCAACGAGGTGAATGCATTAATGTTGGCGGCGTACCGATCTCGTCCAACACAAACAACAACTTACGCTGCATTCTGGACATTCATGTTGTGGCCACTGTCGGTTTGTAGAAAGCTTACCTCTCTTATGGAAGTCAGCACAGTACATTAATATCGTGACAAGAACAAAGCTGTTCGTACCTTATCTTAGCCTCACAGACCTCAATTCTCGAACCGCCTCGGCAAGCCACCCAGCCTCGGCCCCTCCCCTCAAAGGTAACTTAATTAAGGTACTACAACAACAACCTCTCCCCCGCGTTCCACTCGTTCGGAGGTCAGGCGAAGCGTTTACTCGGTGTAGCGAAGTAGCAGTCAGCTGCTCCACAGCAGCAACAAGGCGTCCCTCCAAAGCCGGGAGCCGACTGTAGGTATCCCACCACAGATAGCGACGTGAACTCCTCTCCATATACAACAACCAATCTCTCTCCTCTCTCTTTCTTGCTCTTCTCAAACGTTGCATTCAGGGCACTCCCACTCACGCACCCAGGCTGCGCCTCGTGTGTACACTAGCGTTGTTGTTGTTGTTTTCATTTCTAGCTTCTCCGAATCCCAATACGCAGTGTCCACAATGCCAATCAAATCCCGCTGGACAATTCCCATTCCCCAAGTCTCCCTTCCCACCAGCCTCTTCACCTCCCCCACCGAACCCCTGCCAACAACGCCCATCCTGATCGACGCCGAACGGCCTGATGAGTACTCCCTCTCTCTATCCACCTACCGCCTCTGGTCGCAGCGCCTAGCCGCCGGGCTCCAGCATGCAGGCCTCAAGCCCGGCGACCGCGTCCTCCTCTTCTCCGGAAACACACTGTTCTTCCCCGTGGTGTTGCTGGGCGTGATCATGGCGGGAGGCATCTTCACGGGCGCAAACCCTACATACGTGGCCCGCGAGCTGGCGTATCAGCTGAAAGACTCAGGAGCGCTATTCTTGATCACGGCGGAGGGGAGTCTCGACACGGCGATGGAGGCGACGGAGTCGATAGGCATGAGCAAGGACAGAGTGTTTGTGTTCGATGACGGACGGGCTACCTTCGACCGGAAGGCCCAGGGGAGAGGCGAAACAAGACACTGGACACATTTGCTTGCGAGCGAGGAGGAAGGGCGGGACTTCAAGTGGGAAGAGCTATCCACGGATGAAGAGCTCAACCAGACGATCGCACTGAACTACAGCTCTGGAACGACCGGGGTGCCGAAGGGTGTGGAGATAACGCACCGGAACTATGTGGCCAACACAGCGCAGTACACACACATGTCGTCTTTACTGCCAGACGCTGACGAGACCAGGAAGCGGGCGCGATGGCTCTGCTTTCTCCCCATGTACCACGCCATGGCGCAGACGATCTTCTGTGTCGTGGGGCCTGTCAGAGGAATCCCAGTGTATCTGATGCCGAAGTTCGACTTTCTGAAGATGCTCGAGAAAGTGCAGAAGTACCGCATAACAGACCTCACGCTCGTGCCGCCGGTCGTCGTCGCATTGGCGAAGCATCCTGCAACGAAGAAATACGATCTCAGCAGTGTGGAAAGGGTAGGTAGTGGAGCTGCGCCTTTGGGTAGAGAGGTCTGCGCGGAGGTGGAGACGCTATGGCCAGCTGGCAAGATCAACGTCAAGCAAGGTTGGGGAATGACTGAGTACGTTCGTCCTGTTCAGTGTTCCAGCTTCCAGGCCTGGACAATTCTGTCTGGGTTTGTGGCTGACAATGACATCCTAGAGCAACGTGTTCCGTTTGCGGCTGGGACCCGAATGAGATATCCGAGTCTTTCTCTGTAGGCGAACTGAATGCCAACTGCGAAGCTCAGATCATGACCGACGACGGCCTCACCGAGGTTCCGCAAGGCGAAAGAGGCGAATTGTGGGTTCGAGCACCCAACATAATGAAAGGGTACTGGAACAAGCCGGAGGCCACCAAAGAAACGTTGACTGAAGATGGTTGGCTAAAGACAGGAGACGTTGCGTATGTGGACAAATATGGGAAGTTTTTCATCGTAGACCGGAAGAAGGAGCTCATAAAAGGTATGCAATACCTACGAGCGGTGCGCAACATGACACAAGCTAACAGGTTACAGTGAAAGGGATACAGGTCGCTCCAGCGGAGCTAGAAGCCTTACTCCTGGACCATCCGGCAATCGCCGATGCTGCAGTGATTGGTGTGACAATGTACGTTGCCAAAGTCTTTCCGTCAGAGAGAAGCACTGACGTGTCGCAGCAAGGGAGAAGAGCTCCCACGGGCCTATCTGGTCCAGAAAGAAGGAGAGAACACGAGCGCGGATGAAATACAGGTACACACCCAATCTCCTTTGCTACAGAGCCCACCTCATATACGTCCCATCTAATACATGGTCAGGAATTCATGAAGAAACGCGTCTCGCGGACCAAGTGGCTCGCCGGTGGCATCAGATTTGTAGACACAGTCCCGAAGAATCCGGTAAGCTCTCAACACCCTTACTCCTGGCAAGTGATGCTGACCTACGGCCTTGTCACAGTCCGGAAAGATCCTCCGCAAGCTGCTGCGTGAGCAGGCCAAGGCTGAGGTCGGCGACTCGGAAGCGCGCGCAGCTAGGTTGTAGAAGGAGCATGAAACGGTCGTTCTCACCTTGTTTCGAGCTCAGCCAGATCCGGTCATGATGTACACATTGTTGGAGCGAGCGGCTTGCGGCTTGGCAGAGAAACGTTAATACGCAGAGAGGTCCAGCGCTAGGTAGTACTCAGTGAGGTTAGCAGTACACATGAAGCTGGAGAAATTCATGCAATCTGTCTCGGGTTGAAAGTTCTGAGTACCTTAGATTGTCAATGCACCCTACCTTGTACCACCATGCAGCAGCGTGTTTCACGAACGGCCATCCGAGTCTTCCTGAAACCCACCACGCCTAAACACGACGGCCGGCAACCGGCACAGCGTGAGAAGACCCTGAACTCGAACGTCTTCCCGAGTCTGCTTAGCGCGCAACTGCTGCTGCGCACCGCGCGCTCGGCTTGAATCCTCCTGGTTGACACTGACCGCGACGACCACGACACGCTGGCAGCGAGGATCGGCAGACAAGGGCGTGTGCGTGTGCGTGTACGTGTACAGTATGTGTCCACACCACACGAAGCCCCAACACGCACACGCAAGGCGATTCCGCACCGCGGAAAGCCGGGCAAGCGCAACGCAACGCAACCCGCGCCCGTCGACGCCCTCGAGGAGCTCCGATGCAGACGGCCGGGCGGCCACGTTGCGAGGCAGCGGGAACGGCTTGTGTCGCTCGGATGCCCCCTTGCTGTCGGTTCGAGTCGGTTCGAGCTGGCAAGATGTCGCTGTTTCTCGATCCAGGGCGCTGATCTTCGACGGTTGGGGTCGCGGGTGCAGCGGATTGGCGAGTGCTGGATGGACCTGGGTAGGTGCGTTGAAATTGTTTAGTGTGAGGGAGTGCGGGTGTGAGGAGGACGCTTTCTGCCGCTTCATGTGAGAGTTCGCTTTTGTGAAGACTTGACTTTTGGCGGACAAGTCGGAGGTTCCTGCGCGGTAGGGGTGTGCGGTCCTAGTGCTGACAGCATGTTCCTAATACAGCATGCAAGGAGCGATACCAGTACGCTGACGGCAGTTCAAGTGGAGCATAGGAGGGCTGAGCAGGAGTGGTCAATGACCCGCTGTGGTTGGTAGCCGCTTTGTGCAGCACGTGTTGTACGAGTGCAGTCGGTGAGTTGGAGATGAAATTTGGGTATCAAGCTCAGACACCAACCCTTTTGTGAGTGGTGGAGCGCTGCAGTAGCTATGATGCATGTTCTAATGCTCCAACAACGCCCAAGAAACGAGAACTCCAATGTTTCGAGGAGAAACGGGAGCATGTTGTGTCCGCAGGATGAAGCGCCTCGTAGAACAGGTACAGACACCAGTGACCGACCGAAGACTACCAAACATAGCGAATGTGACGACTCCCAAGTAGCTGCCGTGGTTTCTAAGTTGCGCCAACGGAGCTCCTCTGAAGGTTTGAGAAACACCGCGCTATGCCCCAAGAATGCCAATGGAGAACTCCTATGTGATACTTCTGAACCGAACCCAATGAAACAAGATACGCCATTAATGCGTAGCCGATGTTGAATCGTGTCTCGCCGATGTTGCGTTCTATTGGCCTCCGACTGAAGGGCTTAGACGTCGCGGGGACATGTCTCCCCAGCGTTGGGACTCATCTTCCATGAGTTTCTGAACCAACTCTTCCTGAGCAGAAACGGCCGATGATTGGGCACCAGCAACCATATAGTCGCTCTGCTCTTCGAGCATCAACGGAGTTACTGGGCCGGGACTACCTAACGGAGCCAGACGTGGGCTCACTGGTCTGATGCCTCTACCAGCGTTGGCCATGACTTCTCGTTGATGCATATACAGTTGTTGCTGTGCCTCGGAATACAGATGCTGTTGCGAGCGAGGGGAGTGTGGTGGCTGTGGGCTATCAAAGCCAGAGGCTGGAGTATTTGCTTCACTCCCATGCTGAGAGGATGGGAAGTTGGCCGGATGGTAGCGTGGTAGAGCTGGGAGCCTGAGAGACGCATTGCCAGTTCGCTGCTTGCTTGTCCGAAAGCCTCGTTGTGACGGTAGCTGAAGGGAGTTCGTTTGTTTCGGTGATAGTGGCGAGGTGGGGCGGAGGGAAGGTGAGGAGCGGTCTGGTGGCATCGCGAGGTATGTAGGATGTTGCGGTGGAAAGGTCCCAGTATCGTAGGCCTCTGGAAGGCGTCGCAGTGATCTGGTCTGTTCTGCGGTCACGAGGATGTTTGAGGGAGAACACAGCGACTGGTTTTGAAGTGATGGTTGCACTCGATTAAGGGTCCTTCAAGTGGCTGTGGATCCCTGGTGTTTCTGGTGCGTCTGTGGAATGCCTGCCGGACGATCCTCCGCTGGGCGCCGTCGTTTTACCGCTAACAGACGACTGCTGCGTCGAAAGGGCGGATCTCGTCGGCACAGTTAGCTAAGGAGTCCCAGTCTGTCCTGCAGCTCGTCGTAATCAAAAGAGGTCCTTGGAAAGTGTCAATAGCCGATTCCGATGCGGCACTTTGAGACGCAACTGGGTCGAACGGCGGGGCGGGTACCAAGGGAACTGAGGTGTTTTCGTGGTGTCTTTTGACGATTGAGTGGGGGAAGAACGGGGTAAGCTGGCAAATGGCGTTGCTGAATGAGCTCTTCGCAAGTGATGGACACGGCCAGCACGCCGGGCGTCGTTTCCACGCCTTAAGTCTTATACACTCAAGTACGTCGACGGCACATGACGATGGACGGCCGTCTACCATCGTGACCAGGAGGTGCCTATTCCGAGGCTTAGTATCAGGGCATGACGAAGTTAGCGGCATCTGCTAGAGCAGCTAAGAAGCTAACGGGAGGGGAGGTGAGGTGAGGATAGGAGAGGAGAGGAGAGGTGTGGTGTACGATAGAAGTTGGGTTCGCACAGCCGTGTCTTCCAGCAGAAAAGTACACAGCAACGCTTCCAAACAACCGCCCCGACTTTTTCATGGACTCAAGGCATTCTTCTACTCGACTAGAACCAGGGGCTTTCGTAGCTGTCATCCACGTAGTCCATCTTGCCGATGTGCTTGAAGCTTCTCCCACATGTATCGGGCAGGAACTTCCTCACAATCTACGGCTTGGCTTCATCTGGCACGGACTTTCAGCCCAATCGTTGCACGCCTCAAACCATTTAACTCTCTTGTTGTCGCAATCGGTCGCATAACCGTAGCTGCTTGCTGAAGGGTCTCTCAGCTGAACATGCCATCTCATGAGGAACATAGCGTAAACGGGCGATTTAGTACGCATCGCTTGTGAAGCAGATGGCAAAAGCTCGTCTAGACAGCATTGCAACGCAGAAAAGTAGCCTTGGCGGCACCAAAGGAGAGTTGCGGCACGCGTAGGCGATTGAAAGACGGGTTGAAAACTATTAAACGGTCCATTTGAAGGGCAATCAGTGCATCTATACCTGTGTTCGTGGGATCTCCAGTCTCTGTCTCTGTCCCTGTCTTTGTCCCTGTCCCTGTCCCTGTATCTGTGTCTGTCTCTTACAGAAAGGCCGGTTCGCCCCGCGAAACGCCAGGTGTGTGTGCCACAAAGCCGGACACGGGATTCCCTGCGGCGCAGAAAGCATGCCCTGCAGAGCCATCGAACCACAAAACCCTGGTGCGGGCGAGGACTTCAGAACACAATGTAAGTTACAGGAAACATTCGGATTTTCATGCACTCCCCTACGTTCGACATCCTCCTGATCCCGTCCCTCTGCTTCCTTGAGTCGATCCGCGACGGCGCCGGCCAACGACTCCTCTCTCTCACCTCCATCTCCCCCGGTACAACCACGACGATTCCACAGCGACCAACAACCAGCTCCGCACAGCGCCTGCCAAAGCCTGACCCTATCTCCTCCGGCCTGTTGCACACAGCTTGCTGACAGGTTCCGAGCGACTAAAGTCCCGCAATCGTGCACAAACCGCTTCAAGCGCTCACTCCCAGGCACCGCCTGCATCTTTGGAGACCGTCGCAAACACCTACACGGCTCGACGTGCCCAATCTCTCGCTCCAGGCATGGACTCGGCGTGGCCGGTGCCCGCCGCCGAGGACCTGGCCCTTGGAACACAACCAGCAGACGACACTTCTTATGGAAGTTGGGAAGACTGGATGCGCTGGGATCCTCTTCCAGACCCAATATCACCGAAGCAGACCAGTACGCTCGCTCTAGGCACCTCGGGCGAACATGGTCAACCGCACTTCAAACCCAACAACCAGGCGGCATTCCGTATGCAAACGTCGCCAGTAATCGCAGAGTATGACCATCCTCTAGCAGGCATGAACTCGTCCGACAACAACACGGTGCCACTCATGTTTGGTGGGGACGCTGGGAATCCATTCGTCTTCAATTTCGAAGCGAACAATACGTATTACGCCGATGTCGAAGAAATGCGCTATGGTTCTATGTTTGACGAAGTGACGGCGTCAGACCAAAGCCTGCGAGCCAGCCAAGGAACCGACCTTGTCCTTCCTTCACCACCATATAACCATAGACAACAGCACCTCAATCTTAATCTACCACCCACAGCTGTCCCAAGCCTTGCTTCCAGTTCTGGCTCTACGACCCGAACGAGGGCCAGTGTGTCATCATCATCACCCGAGTCAGTTCGCACGAATAATAGCAAAAAGCGGAAGTCTCCGACAACAGACGAAAGTCCAGACGTACTTGTTGACGGCATCGCGGCAGACAACCAGCCCGCCAAGAAAGCTACCACTCACAATGTGATCGAGAAGAGATACCGGAATAATCTCAATGATAAGATTGCGCTGCTCCGTGACAGCGTTCCAAGTTTGCGGATCATGTCTAAAGGCAATGGAAGTGGTGAGGAGAAAGAGGAACACGATCCAGAAGACCTTCATGGATTGACACCTGCCCACAAGCTCAACAAGGCTACGATCATGGCCAAGGCGACTGAGTATATCCACCACCTTGAGAAACGGAACAAGAGCCTTGTGGATGAGCTAGCTAGCCTCAAAACACGGTTGAGTTCTCTTGAAAAATTGGTCGTAGCTGGGTCTCTCGGTTCGAGACTTCACAAAAATCTGGGCGATAGGCATCCTCAGCCGAGCGACTCGTTCCTTGACCAGTCGATGACACCGGCAAACCCGCTACCCTTCTCCAACATGGCTGCACATTACGACCCGCAACAGATCCCACCAACCGTGTGCAGCGAGCCTCGAGGTCTTATTCAGGTTCCCGAGAACATCAGAAGGCTGCGCACAGCCCAACCTCAGCAGCACAATGCATATTCTCAGTCATCACACCCAGGGTGTCCGGCGCAACCATCAGCAGCTGTACAACAGCAAGCCGGCAAGCCGAGGGGTGGCTACGGCTTTGGAAACAAGCTCTTGATAGGATCGCTGGCCGGCTTGATGGTTATGGAAGGTTACAATGAGGCCGAGCGCTTAGGAGATGACACCTCTGGTCGAGGCCTATTCTCTTTGCCCACGTTCGTGCTCGGACGCATAGGTAACTGGATGTTACCTCCAAATCATGCTTTTGGTCTGTCCATGAATGGGCTTCTGCCGTTGCTGAAGATCCTGCTTGTTCTTGGTACCATCATTCACTTCGTCGGTCCATATGTCCCCTTTAAACCGCATGGTAAGCCGAAAGCAGTGCCCGCAATTCGACTGAGTGTTGCTCCTTCACCGGCGTCGCCTGTCGAGGTCCGCCGTAACGCATGGCTCACCGCCATCCAAACGGTGTGGGTTCCACGTCACAGCTTTGTTCTCGAGGTGGCGGCAATAATGCTCAAAATGGCGAAGCTCAGCCTTCGCCGGCTTATAGGATGGGATGGGTACGCCATCCTCACCGGTATGACTAAAGAGCACGAGGTTGCGCGTGTCAAGGCTTGGGAAATTGCACTAGATGCTCAGCTTGCGGGTGGTGATGTCGAGATAAGCAAGGGCCGTCTCCTCCTGACGTTGCTCGCTTCGGGAACCCTTGAGGACACACCCAGTAGACTCATGCTGAAAGCACTGCACCTACGGGTCTTCTTCTGGGAGATTGCCAACTCCTGGTACAGTCAGTGGTTTATGCTGGATGAACTCACCGCTAAAGCCGCAGCATCCTACTGGCAGGCAGCTCGCAACGAACATCAATTGCTGGTCAATTACAAGAGCACTGAGACGCCGGAGCCGCTACCCGAACACCTCGCCCAGTTACTGGATATGGAGTTCGACGACGACTTGCATCAGGTTATTGTCCAGCGAGCGTACAATCTTGCATGGAACAAGGCCAGCGCTGAAGACACGGATCCAGATGAAGGTATGGACGGCGTGGTGGAGGACTTCGCTGTGCGTTCCCCTCTGGATGCTGTCGCTGCCTGGTGGTCTTGCTGGGTCCTTCGTAAAGCTCTGATGAGATACCTCGACGGCGAGAAGGCTGAAGACGTCGAAAGGATATCGATGCCGCAGTCCGTACCGCACCGCCAGGTTCCGAAGCGCAAACACGTGCTATGGTGGCTAGAGCTATCATTTGCGACCACGACAGAGAACAGAACATCGCTGCAGCCCTCGCACAGTTTCCCCATCGTTCAATTACCGCCGCCAGATCCTTGCACCCCGCTTTCGTTGACATGACCGCCAGCACACCGATCAGAGCAGAAATTCGCATAGCTCTGACGCTTGCGAAATGCATGGCTCTTGTTTCACAAAGCGCTGCATCCGCCGAAGGCCGCCTCAAAGCGTTCGCAGTGGTGAACAGCACCTCCCTGGAAGACTTCCCTCCCAGCCCGCTCACCTTCGTTGCAGCCTACCGGGTCCTCGTCACCCTCTCAAAGGACGTCGAACTCCTGGCCGGCTCGAAAGCAGGTCTGGGCCGGATGGCGAACTGCATGCGGCTGTGGATCGGGAAAGACGTTGGAACACCGAGCGGCCTAGAAGAAGGCGCGAGAGCGCATGTGCTGGAGACGTGTCTTGCTGTCAGCAAGAGGGCTGCCGGTGTGCTGGAGGTCGTGGACGACGGTGATGTTGGCTACGTCAGTCAGAGCGATGACGGGGAGAGGCTGCGTTGATGGAGTTTTGTCACGACGAGCCATCGGGCCTGGTGCACATGGTCTGGCGTACAGGGAGATGAGCCGATGTCGGGATGGGTACAGGCGGCGCTGTTGCAGTCCTTTCCCGACCTGATCTCCCGGATTTTGACAAGGCGTTGGGGACAAGTCACCATTCCGCTATATACCTCATCATCGCTCATGTCTGTAGTTGTAGATAGTTCACGAACATCCACTACCGTCCTTCACCCCTACAACTTAGACCCCCTCCCAGCCGCCCCACCCTTCCCCTCTTGCTCCTCCTCCTCCTCCTCCAGCAACCTCAACCCCGTAATCTCCTCCAACTCGCGCACCGCCTCCTTCGTCCGTCCCAAATGCACCTTGATCGTGCGCATCCCGACCGCCCTCGCCGCCTTCAAGTTCTCCCCAAT
Organism: Cryomyces antarcticus CCFEE 534; assembly: GCA_000504465.1. Classification (NCBI taxonomy): domain Eukaryota; kingdom Fungi; phylum Ascomycota; class Dothideomycetes; genus Cryomyces; species Cryomyces antarcticus. Next base: position 750 of record AYQD01000231.1, on the reverse strand, counting down.
GTCGTCCAGGAAAACCACCTCGGCCGCCTCCAGCGCCGCACTCTGGGCCCCCTCGCCCTCCACCGCCGGCCGCATGCGCCCGGCAAAGTCGCGCAGGCGCTGCATGGCCAGCGCATAGATCCTGGGATCGGGCTTCCTGAGGCCGACGTGGGCGCTGCTGACGAAGACGTCGAACAGGGCGCGCACGTCCCGCGCGGCTTCGGCCTCGGTCGGGTTGCTGTAGGGGTGGTCGGGCGGGAAGATGACGGTGTTGGACAGGGCGGCCAGGAGGTAGCGCCCGGAGGCGCGCAGGCGCCGCAGCGCCGGGTACATGTAGGGATCGGGAGTGCGCGAGATGGACATCATGAGCCAGAAGAGCGCCTCGGCGTCGATGCGCGGCACGGGCGGGATGGCGGCCGAGCTCGGGTGCGTGGGCATCACGGTGCTCGAGCCGGGCGAAGGCGGCGATGCCGAGGCCGAGGCCGAGGCCGAGGAATCGGAAGCCGCGGCGGTGGTATAGCCCTTCTGCAGCGCCCGCCCGTAGTATTCACGCCACAGCGCCTCCTTGCCCAGGTCAGCGCCGAAGGCGGCGAAGTAGGCCGCGTCGAGCGGGATCTCGCCGCGCTCGAGCCGCTGCCAGGCGCCGTTGGGCGCGGAGCGCGAGATGCTGAAGTTGACCCAGCCCGGGGGATGCCGTGTGCGGTTTCGTAGTCGAGGATCGCTTGGAAGGGGGACACGACCTGGGGGGGGAAGAGGGGTTAGCGGGGTGGG
>AYQD01000230.1:0-13215 GCA_000504465.1 Cryomyces antarcticus CCFEE 534 | reverse complement strand
TGTCATCCTCGCACCGAAAGACGCACGATTGCGCCACGGGCCAAGGCGGCGAGAAAAAAAAAGACCAGACGGCCCAGACAACCGGACATCGCTCGTACCGGGGCAACGCAGCCGCCACCCACACCGCCACTCACACACCTCGTCGACCGTGTCGTGCGAGTCGTGCTTTCCGTCACTGCTGCCGGCGCCGCCTGCTCTACAAGCCGGTCGTGCGCGAGGCCTCGCGACAACACTGGCAACGACACGCGGACCGCAGGCAAGCAAGACAAGACGGAACGGACAACGAAAACTTGGCAAACCGACGCGAGAGAGGGCGCAGGGAAGATCGGGAGCGGGATGAGTCGGATGGCGGACGAAGAGAGCGTGGAAGTGTGCGCCGTCGATTGGGAAAGTAGGTCCGCGGAGACGAGCATCTGCTGCTGCGGCAGTTATTGGCACACGCGCCGGCTTTCCGATCACGACGGCGTCTGGAACAGAGACCGTCTCCGAGTTCGAGGCCACGCGATCCCCTGTGCTGCCAGCCTGCCACCGCAAGTCTGTTCCTGCGAAATACGGCGCCCCTCGGCGCTGGTGCTGCTGCTTCTGGCTGTTGCCGGAAACGTGCACACGCTGTTCCGTACGCTCACGTGCCACATCATGCTCGTCACCGACGTCCAGTCCATCCTCCCATAACGTACCGTTACAAGACCTAGCCGCAAGACTGCGTGAGCAATGTGTGGTTATGGTTGCAACGACGGTACACAGCGCAAGTGACGTGTGAGTGGGTTCCGTGCTAGAGTGGACGTGAAAGCAGCTATAGACAAGGAACTGTGATGAATCGCACTGAAAGACGGTCGGTGTACAGAAAAGTCACACGGCGCAGTACAGATCCGTCCGTGCCCGTATCTGTGCCCCCGTTGCGCCTGACGCCTCCTTCCCGTGCGACAAGACGCTACATTTACACTATATCAAACCCCTGTTCCCCCATATTGGCCTTGACGCCCAACCCTCCCGGCACTCCGCTCCCCTCACGTTCCCACTCGCTCACTCGCTTACTCACTCTCCCTCCCGATGCTCGTAAATCAGATCCACCTGCTTGACCGGATGCAGCAGCATAGCCGGGAGGCACATCCGGCCCTCACCCGCGAGCTCCGCCTCCTCGCCGCCGTCATTGTCGACCTTGTACCCGAGCCAACGCCTCCACAAGTTGCCCGCAAAGCCGGCGTGGTAGTACCAGGTGGTGCCCAAGAAGTTGTGCTGGCGCTCGTCGGAGAAGACGCTGGTGCGCGCGCCGCCGGCCGCGCCGTTGCGGCCGTTGTTGAAGATCGCGGCCAGGTACGACGGCGGCCAGCGCCGGTCGATGTAGACGGGGTGGGGCGCGTACACGGCTTTCAGGCCGTGGTGCAGCGCCACGCTGCCGGGCCACATCTCGGAGAACATGGTGTGCCGCTTCAGCGCCGTCTCGCGGTGCATGGTCTCGAGCAGGCGCCGGCTGAGGCGCGCGGCGGTGATGATGGCGGTGCGGCGGGGTGGGAGCGCCGCGGTGTGGTTGTAGCCGGTTACGTCGGCGGCGAGGATCCAGTTTGTGCCGGCCGGGTCGAAGAGCGGGTTGAAGGTTATGAGGTCCGCTTCTTCGCCCACGCCCCAAGTGTAGTCGTCCTTGGCGTACGTGAGGCCGTCAGGGGGCAGGACGTCGTGGTCGGTTTCGACGTCGTTGAACTCGGGGCGGTGGGGGCCCCAGATGGGCTTCTCGGGGCGCTCCTGCGCGTCGTTGGGATTGTTGGGATCGACGCCCGCGGCGGGCTTGGCGTAGATGTTTTGTTTGGAGGCGGTGCCGTGCTCTGTCTGCACGCGCACCATCTGGCGGAAGTCTTCCCAGCTGCCGTGCTCGGAGGGGACGTAGAAGCGGCCGTTGCGCTCCCACAAGCCTTTCCGCGGCTGCTTCTTCGCCCACTCGGAGACTTGGGTGAAGAGGTGGTAGAAGTGGCCGGTGTAGCGGATATCCATTTCCCAGTGCCAGACAAAATCGTATTCTGGGTGCTGGTGGGCGAAATACTGCACGGGCATGAAGGTGCTCCTATATGCGCCGTGGACAGGCAGGTCGCGATAGAACGATTCTTCGACACCGCCGTATATCAGACCCATCTGCCTCTCTGACCAGAGCGTCCCCATGCCTTTGAACTCGTTGGGAAGTGCGTTGTCGAGCACACGCTGATATGTTTCGTCATCGGACCATATCTGCATGTTATCGTCTTTGACGTGGATGAGGAAATGGACCGTGTATTCTCCACCGGAGAGGATGGAGAGTTCGGAGATGAGGGCACGGAGGAAGAAAAGGTCCTCAGCGTCGTAATTGTAGTCCCACCAAGTCCGGATCAGGACAGCGGTTCGTGGAAGAAGTTTCTTCGGCCTTGGCTCTTTTGGTGGAAGCTGATCTGTGCTGTTGGAGGGTTGTGTCTCATCTACTGTAACGTCCAGCTCTTTCCCGCCGCCAGAAGTATATGCTGGGGGCTCTTGGTCCGGACCGCCCACCGCCATGGTCTGGAAGAAGTGATTTCTGCCTTTGGGCTTTGCTCTGAATCTGTAGCGGTTCGCTTCTGCGCAGCGTTCTTGCACCTCCATCCATTTGACTGGACGGTAATCGATCTCTGTGGTTTCTGACCATACTGCTTCTGCTCCTTCTCTATCGCCCTCCATGCCCGCACCACTTCCGCCAAGCTTTCTACTATATCCATACCCGTAAGGCCCCAATCTGCCGTAGCGCTCAAAGCACACATCGTTCCTTATTCCCAGTAGTTTGTAGGATCCCATAATCGGATCCGGAAAGCCTCGAGGTATGCCATGATATGAGTGCAGTTGTGGCGGCCTCTTCGATTTCTCGACGTCCAAATAACACTCAGCGACTGAACCGTAATCCGACTTGTAAGTGTCAGACGCATAGTCAGGGTACGGAATAAACTTGTTCCCAGGCTGCAACAGTTGTCCTTCCCGTCGTTGCATGCTCTCCTTCTCTTCTACCGCCCCCGCTGCTGCGGGAGCTTGCGGTAGGTTGTCCTCCCCTCCTGGATACTCTGGCTTGTTGTGTTCCCGCACTGTGAGAGTTCGTATGCCACCATGATACCGAGTCAGGAACGGGAACTCTTCCCATGCCGGTGGCTTCGGCGGAGGTTTGGACAACCCGAGTTGCACGCTCTTTGCAGACGACCAACTCAACCTCGTCAAGGTAAGTATGAAGATGACCAGTGTCGAGCCGAGCGCGATCGCGAAGTATCGAGAGAAGCGCCGAGGCGCTCGATACGTATAGGCGCTGGCTTTACGTTGAGCTGAGGAACTCCGTCGCAGCATTGGTTGGTGCGTTTCGGAGGTTTCGCGGGAAGATTGGGTGGAACTAGAGGAGGGATACATGAAGTCGGAACTCTCCACCGAAGTACGCTTCTCCAGATGGTCTGGATCTTCTCGAGGAGCTGAGGAGTAGTCTTGCGTCTTCCTCTTAGCAACGTTTAGCGGATTGAAGCTCCTCAGAGCCGCCATTAGAGCGCGATGTGCTGATCGTCTGTAACATCCAGGCGCGAGTAATATGGACAATAGAGAAGCGCGAGAACCCCGAAGAGGTGCGCCGTGGCCGCTGTGCTGTTGCTGCTTTATCACCAAAGTTCTAGTACTCGGCTCGGGGAATATACAGGTAGGTAGAACTTTCTGGCCTCAACATCAGTTTGAGGGAAGCTTTCACGGCTATACAAGAGGGTCGTGTGTATGTACAAGGACTGAGGTTGTTTGCGCCTTCTCAGTGTTGATGTTGGTGTTGAGAGTAGATCAGATCGTCAAGACCAGCCACAGAAGGCGCAGTCAGTCATTGCGGTCGGCTCTCGGCATACGTTGTCACCGCGACTAATATAGAACTACCCTGCTAGTAAAGGGGTATTATCTATAACTAGCTATAGAATAGTATTAGAGAATTACTTAAACCATTTTTATAGATAGAAGTAAACATTAACAATCTTTCATCTATAACTTGACTACTTTTCTAGATGTCTATAAGTAGTTCTAAAACAGTTATATAATAATTAAGATAGCAATGCAGTGATAAGTTGTGGGTGGCAGGGCGACTTGGAAGAACCTAAACGGTAGCTGTGTCCCATATAGGCATCCACGTTGACCTGGTATGGACGGCCACTGGGTTTAGGCAAGAAGAGACAACATGCTATGCTGATGTCCTCGCTCTCTACTTGGCAGGAAAGGCCGAGCTCGGTTTGATGTCCGAGGCATTTCCGCCTCAGAAAGCCATCTGCTCCGGCGTGTATACCTAGATGTGTACACAATCCTCCTGCTAGGACCACTGAGCGGCAGTTTTGTTCCTTGATCACGACGGCTGGGCCCAGAGTAAAGAAGAGAGAGTGGAGTATCTCTTGCCAGATGCAAAGGGGTGTGCGTTGTGCGGTGAGTTGTGTGAACAACGCGGGATGGCAATGAGTTTCCAGGTGTATACATGGATTTATGTCGAACTACATCACACTTGCGCAGATATCTACCACAGTAACTGCACTTGATATACACCGTTTATGTTCACTTCTCTTGCTCTGCCCACTGCTCCGCGATCTCCGCATACGTCAAGAACTCCACCTTGTCGCCCCACCCCTTCACCCAGCCGATGAAGCGCTCAATCATGCCAATAACATGCGACATGCCGCTCGTATCAGGATGCATCACAAGTGGGAAAACGACCATGTCCTGGCGGCCATCCTCGATCTCCCCGACGAGCCAGTGGAAGCGGTCTTGCCACATGCGCTCGATGACGCGCACGTCAACGTAGCCCTGGCTGTTAGCAGTGTGCGGGTAGAACTGCAGCGGCGTCATGTCCTCCATGTACCAGTTGCAGGGGATCTCGACGACCTTGCTGAGTGGGCTGCTCGTGAAGGCGGGCGTTGGGTGCATCCAGTCGGCGGCTTTGGCCGAGGGCGAGAAGTCGATGGGGACGATGGGCGTCGGGTGGTGCGGGAGGTAGTAGGGCGTGCTGTCGTGGTGCGCGAGCGAGCTGTCGTACAAGAAGCCGTGCTCTTCGAGCAGGTTAATGGTGCTTTCGCGCAGCTGGTAGAGCGGGGCACGGTAGCCTTTAGGCTTCTTGCCGGTGAGCGAGGTGACCAGCTCGATACACTTGACGAGCACGTCACGCTCCTGCTCTTCGGTCATTTGAGGTGCTCCCTCGTGCGCGTAGCCGTGAAGCGCTACTTCACAGCCGGAGTCGAGGATCGCCTTCGTCTGCTCGGGGAATGTCTCCATGCTGTGGCCTGGAATCGCCAGGTGATCTTGTCAGAGATGCCGTGCTTTTTGAACATCTTCAGCAGCCGCGGGACGCCGACTTGAGCGGCGAAGAAACCGGCACTGTAGTCAGCAAGGACATTGTCCGGGTGGTAGCCAGTGCCCAGCCACCCCGAGACGGCATCGAAGTCGACGGAGAGGGCGATCTTGATCTTGGGAGCTAGTTTGGAGGATGACGAGATATGCTGTGGTATTGACGTTGAAGTAAGAGATTTACTGCTGGACGTGGCTGTAGCACCAGCCTCTTGCCCCCTTGCGCCGAGTACCTCAGACTCCCTCCACACAATACGTCCCTCCATGCCTCCATCAACACTCAGACATTCACCAGAGATGTGACCCGCCGCGCGATGAGAAGCAAGGAACGCAAAGGCCCTGGCAACGTCCGTAGGCTGGGCAATCTTCTTCAACGCAACCGTAGCTTGGGTCTCGGCGTACATCTCTTTCGGGTCGTCGAGTCTCCCCTCGATCAGAGGTGTATCGCACCAGCCGGCGCGACAGCGTTGATGCGGGCCTTTTGATTGAGTCTCACAATCTCATTCTTGACACTTCTGATTAGGCCATACTGCAGTCCCGATTTGCCAGACGCGTATTCCGCGTGTCCGGCTTGCCCAAACTTGCCAGTCTCGCTGCCCGTGAGTACTATACTCAGATTGTCCAACTCTTTGCCTGCATCCTTCTGCGAGAGCTCGGCGGAGCGTAGGAAGTGTTTGATGGTGAGGAAGGTACCACGGATGTTGACGTGGTAGGTCTTCTCCCAGACGTCAACAGGCATCTGCCACAATGGGTAGTCATGGTCCTCGTCTGTGATACCAGCATTGGCTGCGAGTATATGGATGGGACCGAAGTGCTCGCGGGCCTGGGTCATGCATGACTCGATTGAGGCCTCGTCGGAGATGTCGCCCTGGACGGTGAAGAGGTTCTTGTCTGAGGGCAGAGAGCTGGGTTTGAGGTCGTGGGCTGTGACTTTGCAGCCCTGTGCTATAGGCAGTGAAATATCAGCACACTGCTTGCCCTCAGTCCTTATGCACGATCAAGAAACGAACAGGAGCGCACCCAGAAACTCCGCGACTATAGCTCCACCTATGCCGCCTGCCGCACCAGTCACGAAGACGTGGTAGCCTTCAATCTCAAGGAACGACATGTTCGCGCAGCCTTTGAGCAATGAGACAGAGACGAAGAAGTGGTATAGCACCAGCAGGACTCCCACTCGCACTCTTCCGGTTGGGTTTGTAGCTCGCTGCTATCAGCCCTACGGGGCTGTCAAGCATCGTGCCCGAGTGGGAAGGTGCAAGCAGCTGTGCCCGCAGTGGTGGCTGGCTTGGCTGGACCCTCGATTGCCGAGACATGCAGAGTTGCGTACAAGCATCGTCGAACCCTCTCGGTTGTCAACGAGGTGAAGTTCATCAAGGCGGGTGCAGATTGTCTGACTGCACGCTGCAACGGCGTTGAGGCAAGAATGCTGCGCTGCTGTTTCATCCCAAGCAGTTCTGCCAGCCGCTCAGCGGGTGGCTCGATCGTGATACTGTCCGGCCTTCTCCACAGCCGTCGGCTTCGTCAGTAATCCACTCTTGAAACGTGGTACTCTGAATCCAGCCCCTTCTATCAAACGATCGAGTGGAAGCGTCTGCAGCCTTTCTCCTCAGTCATGAGTGTACAGAGCGTGGCCGCGGACACTGACGCGCAAACTGGGAGCTCGATATGGGCTCAGGATGCGAAGATCGTCCTGCTCCTAGATCAGTCTTTTGTCCGTTCTTCCCGATACTCGTAATCTCGTCGTCTCTAGATGTCTTCATTCTGTTGCCATCTCCAGAACCATTATCGTTCTTTCACAGGCAGTGCAATACTTCGACCAAACACCTTGTTCGGTGTGCATGGTTGCGTCCCGTCACTTAGCATCTGTACGCTTCCTTCCACATTAGACGGCCATGACATATCTCCAGGTCGTTCATCTCATTGGTGTTTGTTTGACAGGCATCTTTGAGCTTAGAGAGGCGCTCGTCAAGCCCTTCGATGGGTCCTTTGGCAGCAACCACACAGTGCATTCCATGGCTCCAAGAAGTACACTGCCCCACAACCTGTGTGACACTCGTCACGCAAGGCTGAAACCGAGCTGTCGATAAACCTAGTGTGTCCTCTTGCCCTTGCGCTCATTCCTTCGCTCCAGATTTCTGGACGAAACCTCTATTCTGTCGTATTCTCAGTCTTATTCGTCTGCACGTTCGCTATGTCTTTGTCCCATTATGGATTCCTCGTCCAATGCCGATTATCGGTACGAACGCACTGCACCTCCTACTCCTCCACCTGTGCCGCCGGTATCTCCACTTACTCCTGCTACACCGGCCGCCACCGGTCGCGATGCTCCGTTCATAGAACTCCATGATATCGCTGTTCCCGAGTCGAAAGTTCCGCATCGGTGACAGTGAGTGAAGAAGATTCACTTGTCACTGGTTCACCCTCCAGACCAAGAAGGTTGAAGGAGCACACTCTCCTGTCAGTCCTTTCCGGACTTGGAGATGTTGTCATGGCACCGACCCCAGTAATATTCATCGCGTTGGCTATCGCGGCAGTACGACAGCACAAGCAGCCTGTCGAGTACAACTTCTCTGGCGTCACGGTCATGACTGCTACTCGTATTGCGCCCGCAATCTTCCCGATCTTGTTCGCTGCCATTGCGGGACGGGCACCGAAAACAACCGCACTCTTCATGGCAGAGAAGGGGGCGACGCTAGGCACTCTCGAGTCTCTGATCGCCAGTCAGACACTCTGGAAGGCATTCGGGAGCCAGTTGGCCATGCGAAGGTCCGCTGTTGTCGGTGCACATGTCCTGCTGTTGTGGTGTCTGTCGCCGTTGGGAGGTCAGGCAGCGCTCCGCTTGCTTGAGGTCAAGGATCTGTCACAAATCGGTAACACCACAGTACGGTATCTTGACACTGGTGCAGCGTCAGCAGTCCGAAACCTGTTCGCCATTCCTGGCGATTTAAACTTCAATGAGCTATCCGCCATGCCAAAGCTCGTAATTACTTCACCAACTTCTTTGAAGACACTGACAAAACGGTATCGAGCACTTTCTTCCTGGATACACACCTCGGCTTCTCTAGTAACGAGTCTCAAAATAGAGCCCGTCTGGATGGGTTTCTGGGGGCCATGAACTCCTCGGAAACGACCGATTCCTCACTCAACGACTCCCGCAACATCATACTCGGCTCATTGGGGAACGGCTCAGACACCACTTTTGCCAATTCCTCGCTCACAGAGACACACGTAGAGTCTGTCGTCAATTGCGCCTCTTCTCCAACCACTCTTCCGCCAAGCTGCACAGTCACGAAGATGCGACGAAGTCTGAACGACGCCCGCTCCCCAATGCTCACGCCTCAAGACGACTCGCTTGTAGCCTTTCGTTTTCTGAGCACCCTTCCGTACGCCACTGGCACGACATTGTATGGTTCGACGCCGATAGAGTACTTCCTAGAGGACAGCAGCCTCCCACCATTCCGGACAGAAACTGGTACCTCCCAATCTTCACGATGTCGACCTCGACCTGCTCGCTTAAAGGCTGAGCCTTGTTCCGAACACTTACTTTCAGGCATCGATTGCGCCACTCGCTTACACCGCCGGCGACGAACCTCCCTCAGAATCCCTCCCTTCGACTACGGCCCCGCCAGCAACCCCGCCTCGTTCAACACCAGCAGTTTCAGCGACGAAGAATATATGGCAATAGCGGAGGCGCCGTTCCCAGCGGCCAGCGCCACCGCAACGACCTCGTGCGCCGTCAAAGTCTACATCCGCAACTTCGTCTGCCTCACCCTCCTCTCCGTGGCCTCGTCCATGCTCCTGCTCGTAGGCATGGCGGGCGCGTTGCTCAAGACCCGCGAGCTAGCGCCCGACGTGCTCGGCTACGCGGCCAGCTCGACGTACGACAACCCGTACGCGCGCGTGCCGGCGGGCGGCGTGCAGGACGGGATGCAGCGGGCGTGGGCGCTGCGGGACGGGCGGGTCATGGTGGGGGAAGTGTGGGCGGAGGAGAAGGTCGGGCATGTGGCGTTTGCGAGGGTGGAAGGGGGAGGGGTGGGGGCGCTGAGGGAGGGGATGTTGTACGTGTGAGTGGGGATAGTGCGAAGGGGGAGAAGCAGGTCCGAGTCTCAGAGTGCTTTATGGGCGACGTCTTCCGAACAGGACGGCGACGTCTCGACGGCCACTCTCGGCTAATCAACACACCCACCCGTTGGCTTTCCTTCCCCGTTTGTCGTATAGCAGATCCACACATCCTGCAAAGTAAAAAGAACAGACGTGAGAAAGAAGAAGTGGGAGGAGGGGTATAGGCGAAGACAAAGACACGCCAGAAACAGACACGACTCTCGCAGCAGGGGGTGAGAGGGAATCATCAGAAACAAACCAATCGGCGAAACGAAAAGGAGAGCATCCCGGAGTTCAGCGCACGTCTACTTTTAGCGACGCCCGCGAGACGTTCACGCGCACACGGCCGTCGATGCTGTCTCTTCATAATTAGTGGATTTGAGCAGGAACCATCACGTACGTTCTTCGTCCCACATACCAGATACTCAGGAGCAGACTGGGAGGGTTATTACGTGTGAACGAGAACAGAGAGATATAGAGGATCGAGACGGGCAGAGAGAGGGCCATAGAGGCGTAGCGAAGAGATAGACTGGGACGAGGGGGAGGGAACAGTCAGGGACGAGTGAGATATCTCAGGTGGTCCTCGTGGGCGTGCAGCAGCGTCGACAACATCAGCAGCGCCAGCAAAACGTGAGAGATATCTAGTAGATCGGGAGGAGACCCCCGCGCAACCGCGAACCTAACACGGAACGAGTGAGCCATCTCAGACGGTCCTCGTGGACGAGCAGCACCAGTAGCAGCTCCAGAGCGCGAGGTGTCTGGAAGATCAAGGCAGCATTCACGCACCCCGGATCCAGAACACCACCTCAGGCCGAAATTCCTCAAGATGCGCGCATGGGCAGAGCGGCAGCAGCAGCGATCGCAAAAACGTGAACTTATGTCGTCCAAGAGGCCGCTGCTGTCTGATAGCACGGTGCAGCGTTAGTCGTTTCACCTCGCCTGCGGCGCCGATGCTTCCGATCGAAGGTCGAAAGGACGCGCACTTCTCGGTGCAGCGAACCCTGCTCGATTGTGGGAATCGAAGGTGGCATGATTACGCGCACAAGGTTCGCACCGCGACCTTTTGCAGAAAGTCCGGCGATCGTCTGCTTGGCTGCGGTCTGCGGTCTTGCTTGCTTCTTTCCACAACCTGATGATGGACGTTGGAACACAGCGATGTCTTGGGCGTATGCGTATGCTGCAGTATGACGAGGGCTGTTGTTGTATGGTGACAAATATGAGAGGAGGTAGTGGTGGTATATCCTGAAACACGGAACACTACGCAGGAGAAACTGAAGACGAATCCCTCGCGGGCGTGGGGATGGGCAGTGATGGGGTACCGACTCCAAAGCACTAGTCACGGGAATACCTCTCAGCTTGTGGACAGCACAGCTATCTGGAAGTACCTCAGTGGTGTTCGTCTCCCATGATGACTGACCGGATTATGGGCGGTACCTATCGATGCTCGTACACGGTGAGTTGCCCATGCAGCCGTATGGTGGGTGACTTGGTACCACAAAGTCGCCGCAACAAGTCTCTGGGTGTTTGGTTGCTCGGAAGCGCACGTATCGGGTATTGCTTTCCTCTTCTAGCAGTGGAAAAGTCTTTCACACACCCATCGTCTGTTGTGAGACATGCGCCTAAGTGGACGTTAAGCAACCAGGTCGACGTTAAGCCTCAAGGTAGTGTTTCAAGCGTGGATCCAGAACGAACGATCTGCTCACCGATTACAGCGCAGTCAATCTTGGGTGTGGAGATGGGTACGTATCGATACGCCCGTCGCCGTGTGCCGTGTTTGGCGGCCCCACACTTCATCGTCCTGCAGCCAGTTGGAAGCCACGGGGCGGGCCCACCCTGGCTTCATCTCATTTCCGACGGGCAGGATGAAGTCGTCATGGCCAACGCAGAGCCGAACAGACTTTTGCGCCGAAGCTTGCCATGGTGATAATCGCGCAACCACGCTCACCAGGATTCTCGCACTCGCGTTGGGAGCCATTGCACCCGGCTCCGAGTTCTGTCGAAGAAGCTAGACTTGCTTCTTGCTTCCTGCTTCCTGCTTCCTGCTTCCTTCACCCGCCCGCGCTGGTCTCCGCTGTCAGAGATTTCGACGTGCCCACGAACCAGAGACGTGGGCCATCGCATCCTGTGTGACGGCGATTCGCCGGGCGATGCGACGGTGATGCGACACACACACACACGCACCCTCACACAGGCTGGCCCTGGAATCTGTGTGGTCGAAGCGAGAATGCACCCCTGAGACAAAGCGGCTGTGCCTGGCGGTGCCTGCCAATCGCCTTCGAGAGCCGGTCGGGCTGAGATGTGTGGCGTGGCCAAGACATCGCAATTTAGCCCCGACTCGGGGCTGGCACAAGAGTGAAACAAAACACAACGTGTCGCCCAACCCGAGCTGCGTGCAGCCGTGGTCAAGCAATGGAGCGCAAGGCAAGGCAAGGTAAGGCAAGGCAGCGCAGCAGACTGCAGGGCAGGTCTCAGGACGGGGCATTTCGTTGCGCGTTGCAGCAAGCACGTTGGGGGAGGAGAGCCGGCGCGGATGTCGAGGTGAGTTGCAGTAATTAGTCGAGCCGTCTGGACAGCGAACAACCTGGCCGGCGAGGGGACGACGTTTCAGCGGGAGAGGCAGCGCTGAGCTCTCTCGACGGCGCAGACGGACGCCAAGTCATTGGATGCCGTTCCAGCAAAACGTTCTTCTCCCATCACACAGGGCTACCTGCTCTAGCGCCTCGCACAGACATGTCGCTTCCACGCCGCCTTCCTCTAGGGCACGTTAGCTCCTTCACCACTCCTCCCACCTCCGACTACAAGAAGCCTTTGTGTCCGCCAGCCTTTCTCTGTCTTTCATCAACTCACAGGCTTGAGTCTCAGCAGACACGTTTGTCAACCACACTCATTAAACACACTCTTTGTGTCCCCAGCCGCTCATTCCGTCTTTACAGAGATCCAGCAATCTCTCCATCACCTCTATAAGAACAAAGCATCTATTGATAGATCGTGTCATTTCCAGGCATACTCAAAACACCAGCCAACACTGCTATCTTGACGAGCACCTGCTTCTTCCACAGCTTGACTCCATTAAGCCAGAAAAGAACGCACTCACTTTGCTACCACAGCAACCAGCTCCTGTAAATCACTCAAAATGAAGTCCAGCATCATCGCCCTCTCTTCTGTCCTCTCCCTCGTCGCTGCTGTCCCCTTCCAGAAGCGCGACATCGTTTGGGTCACCGAGACTGCCGAAGTCGTCGAGACCGTCGCTGTCACCACCACCGTGTGGGTTGACTACCCGGGCCCAACCTTCAAGGCCGCCCAGGCGCAAACCACCCCGGTTGATGGATTGATCGCGTCCTTCTCCGGCTACAGGGGCCGCAACTCCGCCTCGAGCTCAGCTTCATCCGTCGCGGTAGTCAGCACTTCAAGCTCGGTCGCTACCTTCACCTCGAGCTTCGTCGTCGCTTCCACCGTCGCATCGGCTGTGCCAACCTCGACCGTGACTGTCGCCAAGACTACCACCACTTCCTCAACAGTTGTCGTGCAGTCGACCACGAGCTCCTCTTCCGTGGCTGCCGCCGCCGCCCCCACGACCACCACCACTACTCGGGTTGCCACTCCTGTCACCACTTCGGCCGCTCCTGTCACCACCTCGGCCGCTCCAAGCACCACTTCGGCCGCTCCAAGCACCACTTCGGCCGCTCCAAGGACCACGAGCACCACTTCGGTCTCCGTAGCACCCACCACGTCAACCACCACTTCGGTCTACGTGGCACCCACGACTTCGGCTGCCGCCCCGGTCAC
>AYQD01000229.1:0-13240 GCA_000504465.1 Cryomyces antarcticus CCFEE 534 | reverse complement strand
CCAAGCGCAGCTCCAAGCGCAGCGTAAGCAACACTCGACAGCACGCAATGACGGGTGCCCCGCTGCCATCAGCACGTTTCCTGGACCGCCCCAAACGTTAGATGTTTCCACAGCCGACTCTGCAACCATCTTACCGGGGTGTTTGAGCCCAGGAGCAGCATGGGGAAGATCCGAGCAACGGAGTGGTGTGCATGAAGGCTTGCTCTTGCTGGCCAACTGCGGGTCATCACGACGTCCGCATCGAGCGAGGTGCAGCTCACTTCTGGCTCATCCCTGAACATCTCCCTATCCTCGGAGTCTCGTCTAAATCATGCACCGCCAGCAAATCAGGAGTTAGGTGGGTACCTTATACATGGACTTCTTATGCAGTGACGCGAATACACATGAGAGGTTGCATACTGCTAATTACAGCTTCGTGCGCAAGAGGGATCCCACTTCAGCAGTAGGTCTGGCCATTGTCTTATGATCATACGACTGTACATCCATCACGACAGACGCCGGCTCTATATTCACATTCAGTTCCTTTCAACTCTCTTCTTCCGAAGCGTCTTCATGCGCAGTTCCCCGACTCGAGTCTAGCGCATTGCCCCGATTGATCTCTAGCTGATCCGGCCAGCTGGACGGGTTTCCCAATAGCTCTCTGCTCCCACCAGGTGTAGCAGGACCGCTCTGAGTCCCCGGTATCACATATAGCTCCTGCTCCTGCTCTTCGTCCAGTTGCAAAGCACCTTCAGTACCCGAATCGACCTCATCAGAAGTCGGTGTTGGCGGCGAAAATGAGAGACTCGGGTTCTTTCGGTGGACAAAGGATTCGTCAGAGACATTGTCGCTGCTTCTCCAAAGGCTCTTCCTGCGACGTCTTATGGAGCTGCTGCGACCAGACGACGGGCTTCCGGGTGGGCTATAGTCTGGTGAACGCAGTGCTCCTTGTGACTTGTTCATCACTTGTTGCATGAGAGGTAGTTCCAGAAGGCCGCTTCCAGCCCTTGCGAATAGTACAAGACCTAGGCAGAGAAGAATCATAGTAGATTGGGCGATGGCCAAGCGTTTCTGGAAGACAAACTCGTCCGCTAAGATGGTCAGTCGACTGCTGATAGCCAGTATCTCGCGGCGCTGCTGGTCACGCTGGTTTTCAAGCTCGACAACTGTGTAATGCCAAAGCTGGTCGTACTGCTGCTGGAAGCCTCGTAGTTCTGCCGTGACCGTAGTGTTCAGATCGTTCAGAAATCTCTCTGTCTTGGCCACTTGGCGTTTCTCAACTTTTACAAATGCGTCCCGAAGAATGCGTGATTGCTCCTCGATATATTGCAGAGAGAGAGTAGAGTTGGCTTCTAGCATTTGTAGTCGTTTGTGAATAGATTTGAAGAAGCTTTCTTGTGTTGTAGGATTCGGCTGTGGAGGATGGACTGCCGATGACGCTGGTCTCTCTTGGGCTGGCGCCTTGCTAGATACTGTGACTGGTGTGGACGTCGTCTGCTCTTTTGCACTCTGCGATGCGCCACTTTTGTGAGAAGACGAAGACGTGGCATTTCTCGGTGGCATGTCCAAAGTCTGGTCGCTCGTCGAAAGGGCAGGCGTAGGAACCGCGTTCGCTGTTGCTGATCCCACAAGTACTCCAGTGGCCGGGGATGGTGTGTCAGTCGTATTCGCAGCTGTGGAGTTGGATGACAGGAGAACCTCGCTGGGTGTTGTTCCTGACGTCTCGCAAACCGAGCGGGTTCCCTCATGCAGCTGTGACGTGCTGGACGTATTCAACGGTTGCTCATTGTGACTCGTATGATTTTCGAGACTAGACTCTGCGGAGTCACCAGTGGCATCGGCACTGGGCGCTTGAGTAGAACTTGGCACCACGGAGGTTGGTGTGCCGATGACTATCGCAGCGGCTTCATCTATGTTATCATGGTTAACTTCCGACGCAATTGTGACTGTCTCTTTGGTGGCCCCGACGGGAGCTGATGCCGGCTCTTGTCCTACGCTCTCCGTTGCAGCAAGGGCTTCCTGTGCCTCCTCTCCGTCCACATCATCTTCACCCCGAGCCATCTCCTCCTGATGCCTGAACTCCTCCATCATGGTTGTCCCATGAACCCTCAGTAAACTAATAGGACAGTAGTATTCATTTCCATAGTGGCTTAAGAACTCTACCCTCAGGTACCGCGCCCATATCAGTGGGTTCTCCACTAAGAAAGCCTGGACTTCTCGATTGTTCCTAGCCTCGTAGACACCTAGGTCCTTCCAGCGATCTGACTTCACAGGGTAGCGATCGGATACGCTCAACCTGAAGGTTCGGAACATCGAGCTGAAGAACTCTAAGTTGGCGAGAACAACCGTGTCTACTAGTATATCATCGCATAGTTCAACAACGATGAACTTGTTTGGTGCAGCGCACTCGTTGAGCATGTAGCTGTCTTTGTTCTCGACAAGTACGGATGATGCGCTTCTGCATTGTGGGTTGGTCTTCAGCACTGTGGCTGCACAATCGAACGAAGCGTAGTTGAATCGCTCTTTGCATGTCTTCCCAGCGTCTCTGCTGCGGGAGCGAGGGCTTGCCGGGACAGTCGCACTCGATCCCTCATCGCCTTGCGAGGTTGATGTCGCCCCTTTGGTACCAGACTCCCATGTCAACGTAGCCTCGTCCTCTTTACCAGTGTTGCCGAACCCTCCGAAGTCGAGCTCGATCTCTGAGTCTTCTCCAAGGGCATCTAGAGCATTGTTGATGCCCGGTCGCCGTCTCCCATCAGGTGCACTAGCTGGAATGCGGCCTTGTCCAATATTCTCTGGTGACTGGCCAGCCTTCACGAGGTTTTGCTTCTTCCACTCTTCGAATGACAGAAAGTTGGCGTTATCCAGAGGAGAGTCTGTATCTGCCTCGACTTCACGCGTTGCGGTGGGGCTGGGCTGAAGCGGTGTTGAGGTTATGATGGAACTGGCAGTAGCTGAACCAGAGTCCGATGGAATAGCACCTGGAGGGGTGTCTCTGAGATGGACAGATATCAGAGTTTCTTGGGACACTGAGGAGGTCACCCCTTCGGTCGGTCGTTTTACTGTCGACGCAACTGCACCAGCCCCAGTGGTAGTTACAGTGATAACTGTAACTTTCGATTCCGAAGATGCTGCTTCATGGTGTATCGTGTTCGCTTAGGAGCTTGTCCCGGCCCAGTCCGACTGGGAGCATTGTTCCGGTGTGGTAGATGCGAGGTAGTTGATCGTGGGAGATGGACATGTCGAGGCTGAAGGGCTCTCAATTGTGCGAGTGCTAGATGGAGCACCTTCAACAACAGTACTGCCACCGTCTTGGGCAAGCGCAGATCGTGGCCACAGCAGAGTCGTAGAGATCAAAATATTACGACCAAGCTTTAGCATTGCGCAAGCGCATTCTTGGCAGGATGGCTGGAATGGGATACTGGGCTTTGAAAGGTGACTTTCGTTCGATATGTTGCATCGCCGGACGTGTCCAATCTCACCGTCGCATCGAGTGAGTCCTGGTCGTCGGAGGAGTCTTGAAGTGAGCGGTTTGTTGACACTTGGATGAAGACCCTTTGTTCCCCGGCGAATGCAGGACAAACAAGGGCGGAAATCACCCGCCGGGCAGAAATGTTATATCTCACGAGCACCTTCGCCGTCAATCAGCCCCGCATTCTTCATGTCAGACGACTCCGCAAACATGGCTTTCTTCTGACACGATATGAGCTGAGCTGACACGATTCTACGCTACTGACCGGTGCAGGTGAATATGTATATAAGCTGAGTACCGACCTTGATAGTGAATCGACCACCTGCACACGTGAACATGCGCGTCTCTTGAACTGACAATCGAAACTACAAACAACCTCCAGCACAGCGAACCCCAAGAAACATGACGTTCGGCTCCCCCCCAGATCGCACGCTAGCAGTCATAGGCTGTGGACCTGGAATTGGCGTCCACGTCGCTGCGACCTTCGCCACGCATGGCTTCAATCGCATAATACTTTTGTCGAGAGACATCAAGCGACTGGAGGACGACAAAGCCACCATTCTCGAAGCTGCAGGTGACAGCAAGGTTCAGATCGCTCTGATCAAGGTAGACCTTGCCGACGAACCCTCTCTGGAGCAAGCGTTGAAGCAACTGGAAGAATTCGGACCTGTGGAGTGCATCTTCTTCAATGCAGCAAGAGTAGGACCAAGCAAACTACTTGACTTCCCTGCGGCAAAAATCAGCAAAGACTTTGCTGTAAGGATCTGACGTTATATACACCAGCACTGAAACCTGACATTGTGAAGACCACGAACATAGCACTCTACTCGGTAGCTCAGTGGGGCGTCCCACACCTCCTCGAACTGTCCAGATCGGACCCATCTTCCAAGCCTTCGTTACTAGTCACCAACGGTCTGCTTCACGCTTATCCCATGCCGGAGTTGTTCTCTCTGTGCATGGTGAAATCCGCGCAGAGGAGTTTGGTCGAATGTCTGGCAAAGACCTACAACCCGCAAGGCATCCATGTTGGGATTGTGACTGTCGGAGGACAGGTGATGGAAGACGCGAAGCAGCTGAATCCGGCAAACATTGCACAGAAGACATGGGAGCTGTTTGACCAGGCAAGAGGAGCGTGGAAGTGGGAGACTCGGATTTTGGAGCAATAGTCAAGCTCTCGAGACGACGTTGCTCCATTTGGAGGAGGCCAAAAGCCGGCGCTGTTGCGAAGCAATTCCAACTTCTTCTCGTACCCTGCTCGTGTATCATTGCAACCTTTGAACATGTATCTCCATACCTGGTAAGGTCCGCTCTAAAGGCATCCCATTGAGCGCCGTTGAATCCGTGATCGCACCATGTAATGCAAAAAGACCAGTCCCATTCCTTACGCCGTCAACACTTGGCTCTGCAACCGCACATCAGCTCTCGTTCCCGTTATACGTAGTTCGACGTGGCCTTACGATGAAGCTTTCCAGACCCAGTTCGAACAACTCATTCGAAACACCAACCCCTCCAGGATGCTCCGCCGGTGACAGCGGGTTCTTAACAACGAACTCGACATAGAGGTTTGCCCATATCTGATGAAGCACTATACGCAGGTTGTTCGTTTTCGTATCCGTGAGCATGACAAACTTGATATTGGTGGGAGTCTCGTAGTAGTGTAGCTTGTACTCGCCGGTTCGATAGGACAAGAAGCTGTGGAAGGAGAGCACGACTGTCAGCCCGGCTCTTTGGCACGGTATGAAGAAGCACGCACCTGTCGTCTTCGCCGCCGAGCTGCCGCACCATTCTTTTCAAGGAGAAAACCGTTCCGAATATCAGCTTGGCGTCATCCTCTTTTGACAAAGCTTTCCGAGCCGCTGGTAGAATGTTGCCATTGCTGAGGGCGTTGGATGTGGCAGCTTTGTTGTTGCTGGTGCTCGAGGGAGTCCACCGTTTGCTGTAGATGCATTCGGCTGGACACGACAGATTAGCCAGATATCACAGCGGCAGCAGGTAGAGGCGATCACGTACTATGGCGGTCAAATATATAGAAGGAGTAAACCACCATGTTCGAGTTAGCGGGCTACAAAGACCTCGAACAAACAGACACGACACATCACTCGGAGGACACGCTTGCCAGCGATTAAACTTCCGGGGTCGATTGGGCCAAGCTTTCAACGGCGCCCCTAAGGCACTGCAGGCGTCCCTGTGCCCCGCCAAAACCGAAGCTGACACCCGCCGAGGAGCGATCGACACCTCAGCTTCTACTCATTTCGCGAACCGCCTATAATAAGTTACGGTATTGTTAGCTGCCTCGTCCATAACATCCCTTCACCAACCTTTCGCTTCCATACACCTCTGCTTCTCCTGTGTTCGCCGTTCCTCCCATTCCATCACCCTCAACCAGGAACATTGCAAACAAAACCGTCTTCCTTCCAACATGGCCTCGCATCCTGAGCCCGAGAAGCACGACACTATGAATGCGCCTGGGATTTTACCTTCGCGAGATGTCGAACTCAACCTCCCCGTCACAAAGGACGGCGACAGACCACCACCAATCAGACACATGTCAGCAAATTCTCCTATGGTATGGTGTCTGCCGCTGACAATCGCGCGATTGGTACAGGTCAGGATTTACATATCAGAGCCCTATTCGGCACCGTCACCGGGTGCCTTCTGCGAACGGACCAGTCAAAGTCTGTTAGCCAGACCCAGATGAGACAAAAAGAAGTACTCTGGACTGAAGCTTTGTTTGCGCCAGGAAACCCTTAATGCCAGATCCCATTATGGGAGTAGCGACGACGATGGAACGGCGATACACAAGATCAATCAATACACCATCAAGCAAGAGATCGGTAGGGGATCGTTTGGTGCAGTGCACCTCGCAGTCGATCAGTATGGGAAAGAATTTGTGAGACTTCCTACCTGGTACAATCCACGTACCGTTCATGGTGTCGCTGTTAGGAAAGTCTGTTGAGCGTCATCGGACTTGCATTGACTCGGCAACTACCAGGCTGTGAAAGAATTCTCGAAGTCGAGACTCCGCAAACGAGCGCAATCGAACCTCCTCCGCCGACCAGATCAAGCGCGCCGTCCAGGCCACCTCGCTGCCGGTCGTGGGTTCAACTCTCCTTTACATCGACTCTCTTCGTCAGACAAGGCCGACGATTCAAGTAACAACTCTCTCGATTTGATCAAAGAAGAAATCGCAATCATGAAGAAACTCAATCACACCAACCTAGTGGCACTAATCGAGGTTCTGGATGACCCCGACGAAGACTCGTTGTACATGGTGCTAGAGATGTGCAAGAAAGGCGTGGTGATGAACGTCAGCGTTGAGGAGAGGGCGGACCCGTATAACCAAGAAACCTGCAGATGCTGGTTTCGGGACATGGTCCTGGGGATTGAGTACCGTAAGTACAGCTAGTCAAGAGTTTTCTGTACTCACGCTAATCATTGTCTCACCTAAAGTACATGCTCAAGGTGTTGTACATCGTGACATCAAGCCCGATAACTGCCTGATCACTGAAGACGATGTGCTGAAGATCGTTGACTTTGGAGTTTCCGAGATGTTCGAGAAGAAGTCCGACATGGCAACTACCAAATCGGCAGGATCACCGGCTTTCATGCCGCCCGAACTATGTGTTGCGAAGCATGGTCAGGTGTCCGGCCGAGCCGCTGATATATGGTCGATGGGTGCGACTTTGTATTGCCTCCGATACGGCCGAATTCCGTTTGAAAAGACCAGTGTTCTGGAAATGTACGAATCCATCAGGACCGATGAACTGGAAGTCGAAGACGAGACAAACGAGGATTTCTATGACCTGATCCACCAGCTTTTGGAAAAAGATCCCGTTAAGAGAATCACTATGGACAAGCTTCGAGTAAGCTTGACGTTCATAGTAGAGACCTGATGCAGAAGTAGCTGACCTCCACAGGAGCATCCTTGGATTACGAAGCGAGGGACGGATCCTCTCCTTTCAGCCGAAGAGAATACTGCAAAACTTGTGCAGCCACCTACTGAGGCCGAGTTGGCGCATGCTATCACTGGCAATGTGGGTCAATTGTTGGTTGTGGTGAGTGGTTGTGGTGTATGCCATTGGTTTGTCTGACACTATGAACAGATGCGAGCTGTCAAGCGCTTCAAGAAGCTGTTGGTGAAGAGGAGGCCGGAGCTGATGGAAGGGATCTTTGGCCGAGCGTCTCGTATCGTACAGCCACCACTATCGATGCAGAATCCTAGCAAATCACGGAGATCGAAGAGCCAGGACACAGATGACCGACGGCCTCTCGAGCAAGTCCTGACAGTGGAAGGCATACATCGTGATATTGAGGTTACCAACGACCTTGAGCGCTTGCCAAAGGATATGGACTTAGTTCCCCGAACGAGTGATCATTTCGAAGCGCCTCCAAGAGCCCAAGCGTCTGGGCATGGAGCAGAAGATCACCACATGCGAGGAATGGAATCGCCGAAAAATCAGCCAGGCCATACGACAGGTCGACATGCAAAGAGCGACCGCCAAGACACTGGTAAAGGCCATGCTCACGACCCCTTAAGCGACACTCTCTTCCTTGGCATTGGCAGTAGCGCAGACTGTACCGCTGCGGAAACTCCTGATGTCCATATCGTCAGTGAATCGCCTGGTGCGGTGGATATCGACATTTATGAGAAGGCCTACCAAGAAGAGGCACAGAAGATAACGGAGTCGAAAGGCAGAGAAGCTATGCTGTTCTTGACCCGGAGGGTGGAAGAGAGTAGAGAGATTCGAGAGCAAGAGAACGTAGTCGCTCGTGAGGAGGGAAGCGCTGATGATGGTGCGAGGACAGGCATCGCCAAACTGATAGATCGAGCCCGTCAGAAGAAATCCGAGGCAGACGCGACGGCAGGGGAGGACGAGACCGACACGAGAAGCTCATGAACACATCGACTTCTGCTGCCTTGACTGGTCGATGATCCAGCATTTATGTCATCACTATGGGAGCGAGCGTTCTGAGCGTATGCGAATTCAGGGCCATAGCGCCCACTGCCTGCAAAGAGCACGCCGGGCGGCGTGAGTGTGTGGGAAGGCCATCATATTGCGTGCATTCTTTGCAGCGTCTATCTTGGAGAAGCCACAGCCGCTGCCAATGCTGGTCGGTCAGGAACGGACGCGGCAGGACCAGCGACCACACTTGTACATTGCAAAACGAGATACCTAGGGCATACCACTTGGAAAGGAGAGGGTGTACGTGCCTGCATATTTTTCTGTCGGCCTTGTAAACAGACGGCATGGTTTCCTGCAGTATCTCGACGACCTCGATGGAACCGACGGAAATGATAATGTTCAAAAGCGGCGGAACATACAGGTACTCGTACAATGGCCTGAGGCTTTACAGCACTCTGAGCGTGAAGAAGGTCTACGCGGGTTCCATCAGAGGTCCAATTGTGGCCAGCCCGCGAACAGACAACAGGCCCACCTCCTCACTTTACTTCACCTTTGAGTGACATACAGTAGCCCACGGTGTCTA
Organism: Cryomyces antarcticus CCFEE 534; assembly: GCA_000504465.1. Lineage (NCBI taxonomy): Eukaryota > Fungi > Ascomycota > Dothideomycetes > Cryomyces > Cryomyces antarcticus. The sequence goes on along the minus strand of AYQD01000229.1, from coordinate 4,302 downwards.
TGTCGCCTGTAGTCACGTGCATCCCTCATCCGGTGTGTAGCCTTCATCGAGTGCGGGATCAGCGGAAGATTCAAGCTTTAGCCTCCCACCGCGAGAGACACGCTAGAGCGCTCGGTATTATGCAATAGCGCTGACTCTGCCCTGACTGGAATTCTCGAGTTGATCGAGCTCTTCATTGCTGAATTGGGGAGATTCTGCGTGTCGTCGCTGCAGCCGAGGCGAATGCAGGTGTAATTAAATAACTCAACTCAGCTACCAAGAGGTGAGGGATCGCAGCAGGACGATGGAGCGGAAGCAAGTGATTGACAGTGCAATCGGGCTCGTCCTACTGAGCACGTGCTAACTCTGGCGATGTACCCTGCTCGACGAGTGGAAGACTCCCGGACGACCTGTGTAGCCATCGCTGCGAACTGCTGCCATTGCTGCTGTCCGAGCTGTTCTGAGCGGTCAAGAGCGTGCGCTGGCATCCTCTCGCGCTGCACCGTCCCATTGTTCGGCAACGGGCAGACTCGTCCTGCCGAGTCTCGAGTCTCGAACGACGATGCGAGGCTGAACTGGGTTTAACGTGGGTACAGCACACTACAGGTAGCTGGGGACGAGGGAAATTCGCGCAACGAAGCGGGGACTTCGAGGCACAGGACGCACAGGAGGCGCTTGCCCGCGCATTCCTACAGACACCCGCGCTCTTCTGACCACGCTCACGTCAAACCCAACCCAACTCTCCCATCACACAGCATTGGAGATCCCCAGCTACAGTATCCCACTCGTCAGCAGCGACGTTTGCGCAGCCAAGAATCCTGCGGCCGCCTATCCGTCCCGCCTGCGACTGAGCCGCAGCCGACGAAGCTTCGAGCGTCACAGCGGCACACTTAGTGTTGGCAGCAAAGCTTTTTTGTCAGCACCCTCCTCACAGCCTCCGCTCACCCACGCCCACCAGTCGCCTCCTACATCTACCCTCTTGGCCCTGAGACTGCATCGGCTTCGAATACACCATCCCCACAACACAAACATACACAGCGGCACAGCAGTTTTGCCATCTTCAAAAGGGCTCAACCGTGGGCTCTGCCCAACTGCGTCTTATTGGACCGCTTCCGGCACCTACCATCGATCCGGTCGTCATACACGCGCAGTCTCTCACACCTCAACCCATGGCGACGGTTTCTGTCAGTAACCCACCGAGCGCAAACCCGCAGGTTGCCCAACTGCGAGCCTCACCTACACCCTCCGTGTCGACGAACTCGCTTAGCTCGCAAGATGGCAAGCCCGTGTTGGCGCAGACTGCAACTCCGAATGGATCTACCGCGGCGGTGAACTCGGGCGCCAATGGCGGCGCTCAATCTAACGGGCCACCCAAGAAACCGAAGTATCTCAGTCGTCTGAGCCGAATGTTCTCAACTACCGATGCGTCACGCGAAGCGTCGAAAGAGAGGGCACCGGATACAACGGTCCCAGAAAATACGACTGAAGAGACCGAATCGACGAAGAACCCCTCCGCTGCCAGGGCAAGACCCACACCACCTTCGAGGACTGCATCGCTGACGGGACAGGCAAGGGTCACCAGTGGAAACATGGAGAGGAACGGTAGTGGCGCCAAGCGGGACAACAAGGCTGTAGATGCGCAAGGTAATGCTTCTCAGCGGTTTTGGATAGACGAGAACGGCGAACATCATCACGTGTTAAAGAGTGCGAAACGACAGGAGAAGCTGTCCGACATGTTCCGGGACCTGTTGGCCGGCAAGAAGAAGAATCACGAGGGCGACGATCAGCAGCTATCGCTCGTGTCGAATTGGGTTGATCAGCTGAAGAGCGAAAAGAACAGGCTAGCTTCCGATCAGAAAGGCGGACCTAACGCGGCACCGACCCTGGTCCAGAAGTACGGAAAATGTCAAGAGATCGTTGGCCGCGGCGCATTTGGTATCGTTCGGATCTCGCACAAGCCGGATCCCAACGACTCGAAGCACGAGCAACTTTACGCCGTCAAGGAGTTCCGTCAACGCAACAACGAAGATGCGAAGAAGTACAGCAAGCGGCTGAACTCGGAGTTCTGCATCTCGTCTAGTCTTCGTCATCCTAATGTCATCCATACTTTGGACTTGCTGCAGGACGCCAAAGGCGACTACTGCGAGGTGATGGAGTTCTGCGCTGGTGGGGATCTGTACTCCCTCATCCTCGCCGCCGGCAAGCTCGAGGTCGCCGAAGCCGACTGCTACTTCCTTCAACTGATGCGCGGAGTCGAGTACATTCACGAGATGGGTGTCGCTCATCGCGATCTCAAACCCGAGAACTTGCTTCTCACGACCCACGGCGCACTCAAGATCACCGATTTCGGGAACGGCGAATGCTTCCGCATGGCTTGGGAGTCGGAACCACACATGACTGCAGGTCTTTGTGGTTCCGCGCCGTACATTGCCCCGGAAGAATACGTCGACAAGGAGTTCGATCCTAGAGCTGTTGACGTCTGGGCCTGCGGCGTGATCTACATGGCCATGAGGACCGGCAGACATCTTTGGAGAGTTGCCAAGCCAGACGAGGATGAGTTTTACGAGAGGTATACTGTGGAACGCAGGTCGCAGGAAGGCTATGGTCCCATTGAGACATTGCATCGCGTAAGTCACTCCCAGTACTGCCTTGGTCTTCACTACTGACAGGCTTCCTCATAGGCTCGATGCCGCAACGTTATCTACTCCGTGCTCGACCCCAACGCCAGCCGTCGTATCAGTGCGCACCAAGTCATTCAGTCCGAATGGGTTCAAGGCATCAAAGTCTGCGAGGCTGGCAACGAAGGCATTTGAGCACTTGGAAGAAGACGTCTCGACGTGCACCCGAGCGCAGTTCTCATGTCCTATCACCACGAGCTAGCTCCGCCTCATTCCTCTCCACTGCTGCTCCTTCACCCGTTCTACCAATCCCTCCGATTCATACAAACGAGTACTTTCCCTTCCTTTCGGCGTTGCTTCGCCAGAGCGTTGCATACCCCTTTTTCCCCCTTTCCATTTCCGCCTGCGCTGCATCAGCATCTTCCCTTCATCACGGCACGGTACGGCACACAAATTTCTTTCGCATGGCGTTTTGGCGTTTCCCCTCCCACCCCCTCCCCGCCATCAATCAGACTATAAGAGGCAAAGCAAGTGGCCAGAAGCACACGCCGCAATGTTACGAATCGGCAGGCTTGGATACGGAGGCGGTCCGGTGGACGTGGGGACTCTTTGTTGCTATCGTCCGCTTGCTCTGGGTGGAACTTGTATAGAGGAAGGGTTTTAGGACGGGGCGGAGAGCGTTGAGCTCTGGTGTATGTAGATCTGAGTTGCGGAGGATTGAAGTTGAGGACTCTCATGTGATGCCTGCCTTTGCATGTGTGACACCCCTGTCGTGCCGTGCGACCTAGGGGCATGTACAGACCTTCACTCGTATCAAACACGTTCAGCACCGCCTTGCACAACGCCCAAGCAGTTTCGTTTTGTGCAACATCTATGATGGAAAAGACGCGTCCTTCTCAACGTCTTCGAACTCCTGAGATGAGATGTCTCGAGGCTGGCGACCCTTCCAAGCCCAGTCCTGACCGAACCACAGTACGCAGAGATCGACACAATCTCCCGTCCCCTCGAGTCGATAGATCTCACCCGGCCGCCAAGCCGAAGACGAACTGACCGTCCCAGTCGTGACGGCCCCAGCGCGCCATATCGTACATCCCTCTCACACACCCCGCTTCACCCGCACATCTTTCTTCGTTGGGTTCTCCATCCGACTCTCGTTGTCGGGCGGTTACGCGAGAGGAGAGAAGAGTCTGCGCCAAACCTCCGATTAGCCTCTCCTCCGGCACCATTCCGAATTCCCATCACGTTGCCATCTCCCATCTGCCTCTCTACCACTTTCCATCTGCCTGCTCATCCCGCCCTTCTCCCTTCCGCAAAATACTCCCGACTCTTGCAGCACACCGATGTGGGAAGATCGAGGAGACGGGCAAGCAAACTGACCTGATAAGCGACGGTCTCGGCTCGCTGCGCGTGTAGCCAGGTAGATGATCAACGGCAGATAGCCACTGTACACGCCCATCAAATGCACCGTCAGCCCTGCTCCCCAACTCCCTCGATCCTACAACCGAGTCTCTGGATGCGTAGGCAGGGCCCGGCGGCGGAGGAAGGCACGAGGCGCTTGTGCGTCGAGGAGCGATGTGGAGAGAGGGTTGGAAGGGAACGTACTAGTGTATGGCGACGCGCGAGACTTCGATGATGCGCGCGATGCGCTCCTGAGGGTGCCGAGACGTCAGTACTGCTGCTGCAGAGGTGAGATGGGCTGGGCTGG
>AYQD01000228.1:0-13264 GCA_000504465.1 Cryomyces antarcticus CCFEE 534 | reverse complement strand
TTTTGGAGGCTTTGAGCAACAAGGAAGAGCAGCCGAGCATGCAGGTGAGATGCAGCAGAAGAAAGCCGTTCGATTAGGCGCCAGTCCTGGCGTCGATGCGCGGCACCGGCTTCCAGGTTCCGCCCTCTCGACTAGCTGGAGTGCCCAGATCATGTCATCTTCGCCGAGCCTTTGAGCAAGCCAGAGTTGTGTGAGACGTTTCGCCTAGCCTACTTCGAGGACTAGCAGTTGAAACGTCTGCTGGCAGATCCCCTTCATCAAATGCCGTGGTGGGAGCTTGTCGTTGACCTTGAAGAACGGAGTGGACCAGAGACACATCGGGGTGCTGTTGGCATGGTCTTTGGTATGGCACAGCCACCAACACCCCCAGGACTGCTCTGGAGTTTGTGAGCATTTACAAGAGCATGATATCCGTTACGTTTTCTAATGTGCGGGTTTGTATCGCAACTTCATCGGAGAGAGCACTCACTTGGTAAGTGGAAACAGAATCAGTGGCGAGCGGGGGAAGGGGGCGGTTGAGCCAGCCGAGACAGGAGGGGGAGGGGGCTTACTTTGGGGACGGAAGCTTTGCTGGTTGGAGGGAGGGCGGCCCGATATGAAGCCTCGAAATGCTATAATAGTGTGCAGCAAGCTATCTACTGCAGCTGCAATGGTAGTGGCGCTGTAGGGGTCCCTGGGGGCGGTTAGCCCGGTAGTGGGGTCGGCGTGCCGCTCAACGTTACCCTTGATTTTTTTTCGTCGCTGTTTCTCCTCTAGAGATGTTGCCGACAGTGTTCCTGCTCGTCGAAGTATGGACAGAACTGCGACCACAGTGAGAGTGGACATCGAAAAAGTACTCTCTAGCCGCAGGTCGTATATAGCCTGTCCACTAACTCGAAGACAGAGACAATGTCTCGAAGTAGTCGAAGTCTCCGTGAGCTAGTGCAACTTTACTTCAAGCTCTCGGGGCGTGCGGGCAGCGATGCACGTAAACCGCGGATAGGCGGGGGGAGGACGGAAAATCTCAGTCGAGGAAGTGCCCGCCGTCGGGCCTAGGTCAACCCAAAGCCTAGAATTTCGTTGACGTACTCCCAACGCTAGGAGAAGGGGACTCCCTATGATGGAAGCTGCGCGCAAACATCTGGTGGGAGGAGATCCAATCTCTCTAGTTGTCCCTGAGCTACGTAGACATGTAAGTGTGGATCCGTTAGTCGTCACAGAAGTGCGTGCAGTTCTTCTTGCTACAAAGTGAATGTCTCGACCGTTGACTGGGGTACCATCTCCAAGGGGAGACCCTAAACCGCTAGGCCCTTGCTGTTTCATGGGGTCAGCGGATATCAGTACAATAATGATAACGTGAAAAGGAGAAACATGTGTTTACATATAAGCTTTCACTCAACTCCCTGCGGCGGCATCTTAGAAATATATGTCCGATTGTTTTCAAGCTTTCCATTGAAGCTTCTGTTTCTGCCTGAGTCTTATCACAACAATGACAGCTTGGTGCAGTCAAGCCGAGCAATTCAATAGCAGGATGTCATACAGTGAGCCTGGTCAACTTGGCACATATCGGAACGATCGACGCTTCTCAAACAACATCGATATTCCTCGGCAAGATAAACCTCGACGAGACAGGATGTCCAATGCCTTCTCTTCAAGCCCTCTCCCTCCTAACAACCCTTCTTTCCCTCTTGTAAACTTCCTCCGGAATACAGCACCAGCTGAGAGGACGAACGTGAGCTCGAAGAACCATGCGGAGAAAAGTGGACGGCAGTCCATGCTTTCACGGCTTCACTCCCGCCTTATAAGGAATCGCGAAGCACGATCTGGTGTTGTAGGGAAACAGCGCGCAATGAAATCGTTCTCTCTGACGCCTCCTTCTTGTGTGGTCGAAAAGCTTTCCACCGATGGTTGGTCTACAAGGAGTTACAGCAAATAGTGTTTTAGTACTGACACAGACAAAGGAAAACGCTACTTTGAAATCCCCCGCAGTGAATCTTCCGCTGGTTCGTTCTCATCTGGAGACACTGTCGGTCTTCCCCCGGCACCTCGTCGTGACACTTTAGTTGAGTCGATGGGCAACCGAATATCAAATTCTACCACGCAAAAGACACGGTACAGCCCTGACCAATCGATTCTTCCATCACAACAGGAGGAGGGTTCAGCGTCTTGTAGATCGTCGTTTTGTTCCCAAGTACCGGACGCTGATTTCTTCGATCCGTGGATTGTCCGCATTGGTAGTGAAGGTCTCTCCGATACTCCAAGGAAAGCCCACGGGGACGAAGTGATGGTTCGGCAAAGCGACACCTCACAATGTACCAACACAGGAAAAGAGCGTACGCCCGTATCAGTGGGGGGTGCGCTCAACATCGAACGTAGCAGTGAAATCTTGCAAGAGGGCGAAGATCCTGGAGAAGAGCTTCCAGCCGCCGATGTTGTTGAATCGACTAAAAGTACAAGCGAACATGGTGATCTGGAAGGTACTACTGCCCCCTGAATGTGTAGTGTTCTGGCCTCAACTGACTGTACTGTATCTCAGCGTTCACTGTAAAGTACTCGCACGATCCCTTCTGGGAAGACAGAGAACGGTTCAAGGTGCGAGATGTGGAAGAAACCTCGCAAGCGACGATTCGCATCCATGAAGAGTGTTCGGCAGCGCCGACCTCGATGTGTCGAAGCTCGGTCGTGAGAACGAATTTCGCCAAATCAGTGCCACCTTATACAGTTGGTCTTGAGAAGGTGTTTGATGCTACGAAGCAACTTGAGATCATTGCTCGACTCAGTGGGAAGAGCCGCCTCTTCGAGAACGCGGCTCGTCAGCTGCAATTCGACGACGAGTCTGATACTATGCGCATCACGAAGAAGAGACGCAGCCTGGAGCCGAGAGCACGTACGCCCACACAATCCGACTTCGTCTTTCCAGCACGCGAACACTTAGATCTGTCATCCAGCGACACCTACCCTGGATGCGGCTGCATTGGGAAGACTTTTCGGAAAAGGTCCAGGCGCTCGCGTTGCTGTGCGCGTGGATATGCTGATGCACAGTTCAACTCGATCCTGAATTTCGAAGAGGAGGTCGAGTCACTGGAGGGGCGTGCTCATCATCTTGAGGCAGCTATCAAGGCCATGTTGACGAACAGGGTCAGCATTGTTGTAGATCGCATGTCTGTCGTGGGCGAGCCATTTTGAGCCAAGCATATAGTATTCTTTCACACGAGCATCCTGTTCCTCGTGCCTCACTGTCCTTCCGTCTCTGTGCACACCTTCATTCGGTATTGTGTAAACATGAGGGCTCCCTTGAAGTATACCAATAAGCTTAGACGTTGGGATCAAATGTCCACGACTCAGGGGTCCCCCTAGTACACGAACCTTGCGGCTTTCACAGGAGGGAGCGGGTGATCAGCGGTACGTACCGAGCCACAGCCGTGGATCTTCGGAACTTAGCGTGTTGAAGACTGAACGCCATTTTAAGCAGTCAATGTCGACTGAAACAGCCCCAGATGAAGGAACTCGTGAAGTGCAACCTCAGGCTGTTGGAGCACCGAAGCAGCTTCTTCGCTGTCAGCTTGGAAGTATAACGCTGCAGACTTGGGTCGACAGGGTTTCAGGACGATGTGCGCCTTGCCCTTGTCGTACGCCTTGCATGTCGGGCGCTCCTAGTCGTATGCAGAGTCCGAGCTGAGATTTTCCCTCCGTCCTTGAGGGATGAGTCGCGCCACGATATGCCATCACATCCTTGCAGGTGTGCATGAACAATGTCATTGAGATCTCGAAATGTAAATGTCAACATCCTAGAAGGCCGCAGCCTCCGATGCTACGGCGCTGGGAGGCACTTGCGGAGCCCCGGGTTCTGGGAAGCTCGCTGAAAGGAAAGAATTTCAGCTCGTGTTAGTCGTTGCTGCTTCGACGTTTCCGCGGTAGTCCGGAGGCATGGAGAACGGCAACAATCTGAGACGTCAAAGGTCTTCAGGGAGAAGTACATTCGGGGTTCAACTTCCGTAGATTGGTCCCATCGTATCCCTCTCATGCCGCTCAACAGGGCCGCGAGGAGGGCAATGAGTCCAGCCATCCAGCCCTTCAGCCCTTTAGTCGAGTCCTACTGGAATACGACCGTTGGAAAATCCGCCTCCCCGGATCCGTCACAGGTCCGCCAAGCTAGAGGTGCAGCTGCAGCACCTCCATCGACTACTTGAGTCTGCGGAAGACCGCTTCTCAACCCGTTTCGCTGCTCGAAGAACGGAGAAAAACTAGTGTCACAAATCCCACATCGATCAAAGCTACAGAGGATGACCACTGTTGCCCGCTTCCTGCACGATTAGCTGCTGAACTTCTGCAACCACGAAAGCTATCCCAGGTCAATTCCAGCGCTCCGATCGAACGACCTGCGGTACAGGTTTGCCGGATTACTGGTCCTTACGTCTGCATACAACGCCTACCTTGTGAGCAGCACGACGGCGGACTTCCCTGGCCTCGACGTCTTGTCTCCACTCAGTTTGGAAATACTTTACCACCGCTTAGCCAAAAGGGTGAGAACAGAAAGATGCCACCGACCTTATGTACGCAGTTGCATGAGACATGCCAGATCGAACGGGACTGCAAGTCTGATGCAAAGAATACATGCCTTATGCACCCGAGTCGAGAGGTTCCGATCTTCCACTCCACTTGCCGGCAACTCCACGGACAGGATCCCTATAACAGTAGGTAGGACAACCGACTGATCTCCGTTGTTTCTGTCCATACCTAGACGATCTACATCCACGTTTTCGGACGACCTCGTTGACGTTACTCTCCACGTTGAAGTCCATTGGTGTCCCCTTCTCCTGTCGCCAAGCACGCCCACTGTAGATGCAGTTACGTGAACAATGGCCCGGATCTCGGCCTCTCGAGAGTACTCCTCGTGGCAAGGTGACCCTATTGTCTCATCTTCTTCCTCGCGAACTGACTATACATAAGATTCTTGGTGACCGAGTGATTGTACCGTGAGACACTCTCATGTTCTGTGTTTTCCTCTTGTGCACATCGATTGACATTCTTACAAATCCAAACCCCACACCCGTCTTATCGTCCTTGAAATCTCCATCTAGCATGGGGGACAAGAGCGACCTCGTGGTCTCCCTGAATGTAGCCCTCATTAGTATCAGCTTTGTCTTCCTCGCTGTCCGATTCGCCACAAGAGTGAAGTCGAGGTCTGTTGGTCAAGACGATTGTATGTCTACCTTAGTCCACGATCGATCTCCGTGTTAACTTTTCAATAGTGTGGCTGTCCTTCGCAATGGTAAAGTCGACGGTCTTTGCAGCTTACTATTCCCACTCATGGTATCCTCCAGGTCACAGCAGTAGTCTTGTCGATTACCAGTGCAGTAGGCAAGTCTCCCACAGAAGCTCGTACATACCTGCAAGGTCACTAATAGGATCCACAGCGACAAAGTATGGCCTTGGGCGGCACGGTAATCAGCAACACCATTCTGATGTAGAACCCTACCAGAAAGTAAGTTGGTGTCCACTTGGAGCCTCCGATATCTGATGTTGATCGTGACGGACTGACCGATAGTTCTTTAGCTCCTTCTCGTTGCGGGATTCTTCTACTACTTAGGGAACACCCTCGTCAAGCTCTCGCTACTTGTGTTCTATCTCCGACTAGAAGATCGGAGAGCCTTCCGCTATGCTGTCTACGCTATGCTCTTCATCATAGGTGCCTTCGGCTTTGGCCGATGCGTCGCTGCGTTGTGCCAATGTGTGCCACTTTCCCATCTTTGGAATCCGAAGCAGCCCGGCACCTGCATTCGCGTGGTCGTCTCGTACTACGTTAACGGCGGCATCATGATGGTGACCGACCTCGTTATATATCTGATGCCAATCCAGTTTTTGTGGAGATTGGAAATGCCGTTGAAGCAGAAGATCGGGATGTTCTGTCTCTTCATGATTGGAGGATGGTGAGTTCAACGTGCTTGACGCCTCTCGATATGCATTAACATTATACAGTGTATGTGGAGCAAGTGCTATGCGGCTGTTCTTGTGCCGCCGTCTCGTGGTGAGAGGAGATGCGACTTGTCAGGCCGCCCCGAATCCCGCTTCTCGAAATCTGACTCACTGACTGTCTCAGGGAATCTCGCTTCCATCTACATCTGGTCCAGCATCGAACTTCATGGCGGCATATGTGCCAGCTGTGTCCCATTCTTCAGGGCCTTCCAGCGACAATTTTTCTCCAACCCGTCGACGAGTGAGCGCTTCTCGTATAAAGCGGGAGACAGTGATCATCACGCCCTCGAAAGTGGGCAGGCGTCGAAGTGGTCTTCCACCATTCCCGATTCTGATTCTGAAACGCGGAAGCCTTCGTCTGTCACAGTGGATCAGGATGAAGGATCGATTGATGCCTCTTTCATACGGAGGCCGTACAGCGTTCTTGTCACGGTGATAGCGGATCTGAGCGAGGACATGAGAGAAAATCTGTCGACTCACTCGATTTCGAGTTCGAGCTCGGCAAGAAGGTGAATAGGGATGGATGACGACGAACTTACGATTCACGAACCAGGACTCTTCAGAGCATGTTTAGCGTTTGGCGTCTGAATACATAGAGTAGAATAAACGCTCCCGCTAGGTGTGGCTTTCTAGTACACCGAATCGTCTTTTAATTCCTCTTTACTTCGTTCTTCGTAACAGTTGCTTCCTTGCCTAATTCTAACGACTGTCATCCATGTCATGGACCTATCTATCGATATGTAGGCTCATTGTTCTTCAGTCACTGGCAAGGAAAACAATTCTCCGCGTAGAGTTCCGACAAGTTTTGGTTTCCACAAGTACTGTGTGGACTGATTCAGTAAAGCAATATGCCGCTCGATGACCTGTCCACCTAGTGGCTCCGAACGTGGTTCCTCCCCCGTCCGTACAGCTCGAGATTGTCTTCACTACTATCGAAGTGATATTGCCAACGTCGAGGGTATTCGCATTGTTTCAAGATACAAACAGCACAGGGCTGTGCCTCTCCGATTGAAACACGGATTCTGAGCTGTCGAAGCCAAAGTTGCAACCTCGGTAGATGTAAGGACGCCGATCTCTTATACCTCCGGGGGCTATTGTGTCGGCACACTTTTGTCATACGGTGTAACTGGATATTACCAGCGCCTCATTCTCTATAGCTCTTCAGTATACATTCGAGCCAAAGGGTCCTTGCAGAAGGCCGACACGATTGAACCAATCGCTTGTTCTTCGACTCCTGGAACCTGCTCTATCGTGGCTGCTGAAGGCTGCGAAACGGTCTAGTTTTAGATCAAGCAAAAGCAGAGCGCCTCAATTGAACTTCATCTGTCCTGGTCCGCAGTACCAGTTCGACAAGTGAGGTCGAGAGGCCTTGCAAGTATGCAATAATACAGAGAGCAACGGTTCCCATCCATTTTACTGCGAGGGTACGTGACTGGTCTGCAGAGAGCTGCATGCATACTTGTAGAAAGCACACTCAGTATACACAAAAAGTGCACAGGATAGTTCAAACTCGAGATCCGTCAATACGCTGCACCAGACATGGTCTTTGAGCCTAAGAGAAGCATGAAGAGGCTACACAGAGTTGAGATGACCTATAGAAGTCCGCCGTCTTCTCATCTTCAGGAGCGAAACCCGCATCACCAATGAATGTTCGATAACGCAGCAGAGCCGGTGGTCAGGATTCTCCGTGGGCTGAACAGATCATTCCACCATTGTGTCCGGGTCCGTTATTTGTGTCAGGTTAGTTTGACGACTTGAGTCCATACGCAAATTTGTATGTGAAAATTCTTGCTGTGAAACGATCGGTTCACTGCCGCAGCCATGACTTTCATGGAGGTAACAAAAGATAGTGCCAGCGTAGGAAGAACTGCAAGACGTTTTGAAGAAATTGCGAACTGTGGTTACACTGAGGGACAGATTTCGCCATCTCGCAAGATTTTGCTTGAGTTACGTCTCGCTTTGTTACAAGGTCGTATTGGCATATGAACAAGTCGTGGAAAGTATCAACCAACTTGAGCATCGTATCTCGTGTACTTGGCAACGGTGGGAGACCATTTTGAGAGCGCGTCTGAAAGAAAACAAAGGGGACACGGAGGAGTGCCCGGTTGATCTTTGCTGCTACCTAACACCCTATGCAAGCGTGTCGCTCCACTTTTATCATATGCGATCACGTATGCCTTTGCCACGTCGATCTACCATTATTGGCGACGTCTTTCTTCCTTTCCAAAAACATCACTCAAACATGTAAACGCACTCATTGTCAACCGAATGCTTGAATGCACTACGTGGAAGCTTCTGAAAGAAACGTTCAATGTGACATGGACTTGCTTGAGACTGCGCCATGAATGACGAAGCTGCGGACCAAATTACCAAACAACCCTTCGGACTCGTCTAGATTTGATCTTTTGAACAACAGCCTCCCAGTCGGTGTTGTGATTTCCGGACACTACGTTGACAACGGACGTGGACATCTGCAGAGATGCATCAGAGAAGGAATAAGAGTTATATAGTCAAGGAAACGAAAAGCTTCTATTCACTAGGTAACAGTTGACCACTTGTTGATTAGTGTCTCGGTGTTCGGATTTTTGCTCCTTCTCGTGTGATTGAAGATCCGGGTCTGCCACAGCCCACGTCGACATGCACATCCACATCCACCTCCACAAGGAGCCAGATGTCTTAGAGAAGCCATGAAAGCTGTGTGGGTGGAGGTTGGACGCGGCAAACCTCCACCACAGCCCGAACTTGCGACACGTTGGGCATTGTCTGCACACCATTACGGTTCTACTCTCTACAAATGCTTGAGACGTCGGACGTGTCGTGTTGGTTTTCTCTTCTATATAAAGTGAGACGCCCTGAAAGGAGAAGGTCCAACGACGTGAAAATTATGTGGCGACGACAGGTGGCTGAGCGTGGAACGCAATGTAGATACCATCATCTTCCAATGGTGGTGGAAGCGCTGCGCATTTGTTGTCTACGAACACCAAGCATCGATGCCGTTGTAAGGGGCGCATACCGGGTACTCGCCTGCTGCCCTAGATAGAGAATCGTCCGCGGAAGCTCATAAGTGCAGAGAGCGTATTCTTCGATGTTGGAGGAAGATGAATGAGTAATAGGATCATCAAACTACAGTGAACGCGGATTGGGTCTCGAGGGGAAACATGAGACAAGAGAGGAATTGCTGAACTCTGCAGGTTGAAGGACTGAGTGACCGTTGCTGAGACATTCAATATGAGAGCATGCCAACAGGAACGCACAACAACGTAGACTGACGATCGACTGACTTGCATGACACTATGCAGCTAAACCCACCCCAGATGGCCCCGCCTAGTATCAGGAGCGCATTGAGGTTTCAGTGTTTAAGGAAGCATTGCAGCAACTCCTTAGCCCACGTTTGGTGGTGCGCTTCAGATGGATATCCTCGAGCGCAAGTCTGTGAACCAGCCGTGCAGGGTCGGGCGACGATCCCACCTGCAGGATGTCTTGCATGCATGAAGCGCGGGTCAACGTTCGATGAGAACGTTCAGCGTATGTGCACTGCGCCTGAGCACCACTTTCTCTCTAGACTGTAAGAAGTCATCGACTTCTTTCACACAGTTGACGATAGGTAGGCATCCTGACCACACAGCATGTCTACCTGTTGTACAGCTTTTCTCTGGGTTCGCAGTGACAAGACAGGCGGCACCTCTGAAAGCGACTTTACGCCTAAAGACTGAACGAGTCGTAAGACTCTGCTATGTAGCATACTCGTAGTCAGTCGCTCTCCTCAACGAGCTAGAAGTAAACTTTTGCCTCTGAGTTCTCGCTGGTTAGGCGTGTGAACGATCAAGTGGGAGGCTCTCATGGCAAGTTTGCCGAACTAATTGACTCATGGAGCCGTACAGCTTTCCTCGCAGTACTCAAAGCCAGTATCGTCCGGGGACAGGAGATGGCCAGTAAACCCCTACAACGTCGACGTCACCCTAGATACGGACCGCGAAGAGGCTGGGCGCTGACAATGTGTGAACTCGCCCCTTGCACATGTGTTTCTTGAACTCGGAACTTGCTTGCGGGGTAGTCGTCCGAACTTTGGTACACGGCGGGCTTGTTGTGATACTCTTTTCGGCTGACGGGCCGAAGACTGGTGGCGATTCTAGATCTACACATACGAGGAGGAGATGGTCGATCGTTGTTTCAACGTTGGACGCCGATATCTCTAATTTGCACCCTCTGGTGTAAGATGCCGAGGCTGAAATGAATGCAGCGGGATTTGTGAACATCGCGTTCGGTGTCGCTACAGAGATGTTCGCCATGCTGCTGTAACAGGTCGAAGTCCGACGGCGAGGCTGGATGGAGGTCGTAACAGGACACTCAATGGAGAGCGGGAGTTAGCCGCAATGCGTTGGCGCGATCGCAAACCGGGGAGTCAGTGATTCTTGCTCTCCGTGTTCTGATAGGACGGGGAACGCTGCTACACGGCCCAGGGATTCAAGCTACCAAACTCAGTCCCCACGACATCTCAACTCTCTTTCCACCAGCCCTCTTCCACCAGCCCTCTTTCCCCAGCCCTCCACAACATCTATCAGAACAGGTTCTCCATGTCACAAGCTTCCGGCGCTCCGCGCGTCCTTTTCACACTCGCGCCGCTACTATGCGATGAGAGCGGTGCTCAGACATGAGGCGTTTGCTGGTGGCAGAGCGGCTGTCGCCGCGTACACGGCTCTCGGAGAAGGCCTTTCCGACATATGCTGAGTATTAACGACAGTCACAACCTGACAAGCGCCCTATCATGAAGATGGAGCAGGCTTCAATCTTGAGAGTATCGGTCTGGGCTCAAGTCGATGTTGGTCGATTAGCCTTCGGAGATCCCATCCAGTGAACTTTGGAGCTGGCTTCCCAGACTTGAGGTCTCTGAGGGCATTAACCACGACGATTGGGTTTGTCATGGAAGGTCTTGTTGAGTGCTGGAACCGTAGGTTTCTAAATCCGTAACGTTGCTCTATTCCTGAGCATGACAGTCTCTACCGGATTGTCTGCAACAAGAGGACTCTTGATATTAGGTTACACACTAGATGATCTCTTTATACTTTCCTACTTTCACGTCACCCAAGTCGCGTTGAAAGACCTGAGCCGTGATCATGTTGGATAACGCCATGTCTACCTTACCCGCACGACCCTGTCAAGGGCTCCCAGCTCATGGTTGCGGCTTTGGATTGACTTCACGAGTTATTGTGATCCTGGCGATGGCCAGAAGTGGTACCATTAGACGACCTTGATTTGGCCGGACAACGTCCGCTCTGGCCAAACAGAGCACTCGTACGTTCTGTGTTGAGTGGACTTGTTTACTCGCCGCCGCATAGCTAGGGTCAGATGTTATGAGCTAGCCACAAGAGTGAGCGGTCATCGCTCGTAGTGATGGCACCGAGAATCTCCAACTTTCTCTTTGGGATCCCTCACAACGCTGTAGCAAGACTGCCCTTGAGCCCCGATTTGTGACGTCGTCTGAGTGGCCAGAACTGGATGATAGAATTATCGAGCTTCGCTTGACGAGTCTGCAGGACCCTGTGGTTTGAACTGAACTGGAACGACTTGGGGTACATTCCACGTGCAGAAGCTGACATCTGAGGCCGCGAGTACTCTGTTCCCTAGAACTCTCTCAGCGTCGATCCTTTTTCCATTCCCTTGGATCACTTGGTCCAATGCACTTGCTGATTGCCACGTTTCTCATGATGTCCGGTTCAATCGGTGTTTTCTTTGGATGGAAGTGGAGCCCGCGCATCGATAGGCCTAATGTTTCTTGCGGCAGCTATCTTTGTCTGGACGCATCCATGCATTCGCGATCGCGGTCACTGTCGATCTGCGCTCTATTTACCTGCTCGGCCTTTACTCACAACGTAGGGAACCACGTGCATAGAGACACTTCGTGTCTGAACGAGCGTTCTATCTACGTAGGAGGATCTCTGGTACCCTATGAGGACCCCCAAATGTTTCGGGCGCGCCTCCGGACTGGGGATATCGAACTCAAGGCTTGCTCTCTTCCCTACAATGGCTCAGATCTACTGGCTGGCACTCCAGTGCGTGTGGGGTTTCTCATTGTACTGGGTGGGAGAGTATGAAGACTCCATACGTTTGGTGGCCAATTCCAGATCAAAGGATTTCGGGGACTCTCCGAGCCAATCCTGACTCCATCATCACTTTGTTTAGCAGGTGCAGAAGGCATCCATTAAGAGGTATAAGAAGCCTCAAACCCGCCGGTTCAAAGTCCGTTCCAGACTCTTAGTTCCAGCAACTCGACAACACATTACACTCGAACTCTTCACCTCCCCCATTTCTCCCTAACTCACAATCCCTGCGTACTCTCAACATGCTTGGATTAGCTACCCTCACTGCCGGACTTGTCCTGGCTGCTTTTGCGGACGCACAACTCACCCTCGGTAGTGCGTCTTCGTTCAGTGTCCTTGGAGCTTCGACAGTCACAAGTACTGGTCTGACGGTCCTGACCGGCGATGTTGGAGTGTCACCAGGGACCGCCATTACTGGATTTCCTCCCGGTGTCTTCACCGGCACGCTACACAGCGCTGATGCTGTAGCGCTCGCTGCCCAAGCTGACGCCCACACCGCGTACAACACGGCGGCTGGTCTGGCCCCGACTCAGTCGTAAGTGCTTTTTGACTCCTTGTACGGTGGTTTGATGCTAAGTCTTGGGCCAGATTGACGGGGCAAGACCTTGGAGGCCTAACGCTGGGACCGGGTGTTTACAATTTCGCCTCCTCCGGAGGACTCACTGGTACCCTCACTCTCGATGCAGGAGGCAATGTCAACGCTCAGTTCGTGTTTCAATTCGGCTCCACAATCACCACGGCCACCGCCTCCCAGGTAGTCCTTATTAATGGAGGTAAGCAGCGTCATTTGTGCGGAAGAGCAATTTACAAGAGCTGACTGTATCTAGCCAAACCGTGCAACGTCTTCTGGCAAGTCGGTAGCTCTGCTACGCTCGGGACGGGAACAGTGTTTGCCGGAAACGTCATTGCTTTGGCTTCTGTTACTGCCAACTCGAACGTTATGGTTCAGGGCGGGCTTTTCGCTTTGAACGCGGCCGTCACCATGATCAACGACCAGATCACCTCTCAGGGCACTTGTGGCGCCGCCGTCATCGTGCTCCAGCCGACGACGAGTAGCACTACCACGACTCTAGCTACAAGCACTACACCTCTAGGTAAGTCTGCCCACCCGCAGCTCCCAACAATCATCGGTCCTGTTACTCATTACTTCTGGCCCTTTTCAATTTCTGACCACTAACAATGTCCTAGCACCCGCAACGACTGCAACGACT
>AYQD01000227.1:0-13279 GCA_000504465.1 Cryomyces antarcticus CCFEE 534 | reverse complement strand
CGCAATGATCTGAGGGAGCCAAACACAGAAGGCGGCCGATTGCTCGCTCCTCTGCCCGGCAACACCGGAGGCCGTATCTTTGGGGAGTCAGAAGCATCTCGGTACCGCGGCGATTCATCCCGTGTAGCGGTGGGTAGTTCGGGTTCGAAGGAAGGAGTGCGGCTCTTCCGCAAGGTCCGCGATGGACTGCGGCCCTCATCGTGGTTGGGGGTGATCTGGGTGAGGGCGCTCAAGGTGAAGAGGCTTTTGCGCTTGCTGCCAGCACCTCTGTCGTGGCCGCCGGTTTTGGACATTTCGCTTTGGAGGGATGTGAGGACGCGGGGAGTTACAACCTAGATACAGGCTGTCAAGAGTAGTGGAATCATTCAGGCAGGCAAGCAATCCTCTGCCATGCGCCACAAGCAGAGCACAGCAAGCGGCGGAGGGACTCGCGGTCGGACAGCGAAGCAGGTAGAGCGCAGGAGCAATTTTGAGGAAGCGAACGCGTGGTGTAGGTTGATTGCTGGCGCGTGGATCGTTGCTATAGCACAGAGCAGGTATAGACCAGGCAGGTGGTGTCCTTGCTCTGCTCTGCCTCCGAATACGTTAGCAGCCGCTGCTTTTGGCCTCTTCCGTGCCCTTTCTGGCCTCTGGGTGGGCAGCTGCGGCAGACAAGCTTCTGCAGCGTGATGCAAGCTGCCGACGACGGAACCAACGGCGAAGAGGCCAGAAGAGAGCACAGGCCAATGGGAGCGTACAGATACGCCAAGACCAGCCATCATCCCAGATCCCAAATCCCTGGGGGCCGCGATGGAAGTTTACCGTAATTTACCTTGGGTAAATTACCTTACCGTAGGTTACATAACCGCAGGTTACCTTACCGTAGGCTACCGAGTCGCCGCCGCCGTCGCTGCATGCCTCGTCGGCGGTCCTGGTTTATCCGGCTTCCGACTTGCTTTCTCTGCCCATGTCCAAGAATGAAAGTTAAGTCATAGAAGGAGACGCTTATACCCTCCCCAACACCTCTTCAACAAGGACCCAATGCTCGGTGCAGCGGTCCGTCATGCCACACGACCAGCAAACACGCATCTTTGTCTCGTGTGCCAATTCCGACAGGCCCGTCTGTCACAGCCGCCTCAGACGCGCCACAAGAGCTCTGCATCCAAGTCCGCCGACGCGTCCAAGGCAAATCCGCAATCGCGAGGCTCACAAGCCACTCCCAAAGATGGCAAGAAGCAGTCTGCACCGGGACCAAAGGCCAGCTCCGGTGCGACTGTCACAGCGCTGAAGGCCAAGTCGAGTCCGCAAGGTGCGCCTGCGAACCTTGTGTCGTCACTCAAAGCACAAATAGAGGCTCACAAGCGAGAGTTAAAGAGGCGAGCCACTCTGCCGAGGAAGACAGTCGCCTTTAACAGAGATGCTTCAGACAACCCAGAAGTTCGGAGCACACTTCGGAAAATTCTGGGCGGGCGTGGCCTCGTTCGCAAGATGATAGACAACTCCTCCATCACCCTCAAGCCACAGCTGCTTTCCCAGGCGTTGGGGCAACAGTCTCTAAAAAGCAGAATGAATCGAAGCGAGAGAGAGACGGATGTCCCGAGCCTCGCACGGAAAGAGAGTAGTACTACGGAAATTATGGACATCACTGCCGCAGACCTCAATATCACTGGTGAGTGCTTCCAAGGCTGGTCGAAGTGCTGTAGCTAACGCGCATAGCCGTCGATATCGACCAGCCAAGTGTACCGCGTCTTGCTTACGGTTTAGACAGAGTGCTCTTCAAGTAAGCCGCCCTTCAAGGCCGTGGCACGTGGTGCGTCTACTAACGCATGTCGCAGTCCTGGTGTGTACCATCTTCAGGACCCACGATCTCGGGTCTATAATTTCGATCCATATCTGCAAAAGATCATGCCGGTGGCAGAATTCGACTTTGGTTCGCTGAAGGACTATGTAACCTCTTCGCATGACCGGATTCTCTCAAAGATTGCGAAAGAGAACGGCAAGAAATATGTCGGGTCCACATCTAGCATGACTGGGTCCCTCTCACACTTCCACTACCTTCTGTCGCAGTGGCGTAAAATCAACACGCGCATGCTCTCGCGCGGGTTTCCGGAGAAGTTTGAAACTTTCACCCTACTAAATCGCTGCCCTTCTGCAATCTTCCTTCGCTGGAAGAATGGTACCCACGCCATTGACGCGGACAAAGAATTCGACAGCGCAAACGTACTCATGATGCTAGGTAGATCGATGGAAAAACTCCTCGTTCTTCCAAAAGACCACTTTGAGCGCTACCGTACATCCGACCCACGCGAGGTCACTGAAGAAGAGCGCCACGGTCCCGAAGCATACCACTATTCCACCATGGGTGACTTCCTTATGCGCTCGCAATTGGACGCGTACGATCCGCGTTTACCCGGCACTGGCATGTTTGACCTCAAAACTCGAGCAGTGGTATCCATTCGCATGGACACCATCAGTTACGAGCAGGGCGCTGGATACCAGATACGACATAACCAGGGTCAATGGGAGTCGTTTGAAAGAGAGTACTACGACATGATTCGTTCCACCATGCTAAAGTATTCACTCCAAGTCCGCATGGGACGTATGGACGGCATCTTTCTTGCCTACCACAACGTTGAACGCATTTTCGGCTTTCAGTACGTCAGTATTTCAGAGATGGATCTTGCGCTGCACGGGCAATCGGACACGGTACTCGGAGATCAAGAATTCAAGATCAGTCTAGAGCTTCTGAACAAGATCCTGGACCGGGCCACAGCGAAATTTCCAGAACAGGTACGTTGTTTCAACCTATTAGTCTGCTCTCGTTGACGTACTGACAACGCCTCAGTCAATTCGAATCCACTTTGAGACGCGTGACGCGGTTGTGCCATTCATGTACATCTTTGCTGAACCAGTAACTGAAGAAGAAGCGGACCAAATTCAGAATTCGCAGAAAGCCAAGATCCAGGAGTTCGAGCGGAACATACTAGGGTTGCATCAGCCTGACAAGGACAACGATCTAGACAGCGAAGGCAGGAGTGGTTGGGAAGACATTCAAGCGAAGGTGGAAGAGGAGATGCAAAATGATGAAATGTCGACCAGAGATGGGGAGGAGGTGGAAGCCGGTATAGTGGAAGGTAATAACCGTGAGTTAGATGACGACTCGGATGGCATGCACGAGTCAGATCTGTTCGCATCCATGGATGCGGTGGAAAGCGAACAGCAAGACGGTGAAGCTGCTGCGTCGATCGAAGAAGAGGGGGATGAGGAGGAAGATGATGAAGAAGATGGCATCGAAGAAGACGTGGAAAGGGACGAAGAAGGTGCGGAGAGTGAAGTCGTGGAGATTGAAGGGTCGAACCAAGAAGGAGAAGATGCAAATCACGAGAAGGTCGTGACCGAGCGGGACGAGAAAGGAGACGCGGCGGCTGAGGTCGAGGGGAACGAGGAAATTCGGACTGATGGAGAAGCAAATGGCGCTGCAGAAGTCGCAGACGCAGCAGACGCCGGATCAGGAGTGGCAGACGACCAGTTTGAAGCCGACCCGCGAACGGCAGACGGACGGGCCAGCGCTGCAGAGCTTGACCCAACAACAACCGCAGAACCCACTCCACCTGCGAACGGTCCCTACTCCGACACCGACTCTGCCGGCGACGCGCTCTTCCTTGACGAGATCTCCGCCGAACGCGCCGCGCTCGACCGCGACGCCAACAAACCGCTTCTCGCCATGACGCTCACAGTGCGCTCGCGCGTCAACGGCAAATACGTCCCCATGCCCACGGACCTCACCTCCGACGACAAGTGGGCCGTCGAGTACTCGCTCGCCGAGATCCCGTCCGCCACGCGCGCCTGGGCGCTCTACACGGCGTGCCAGGACCGGCGCAAGAACAAGCTCGGGCCCGAAGAGAGGGACGAGGAGGACGCGGTGCAGGACTACTACCGCACGAAGATACGCGAGATGAGCGAGAAGGGCCGGGAGTGGAGGCGTCGGCAGGATGAGCGGGACAGGGAGGGTGGGGTAGTTGTCTACAAGCCTTTCGGAGTGGAGGCGGACGTGAAGGCGGAGCCGAAGCCCAACGCCTCCCCGGTGGATGTCAAGGAGCGGATCGAGGATGTTGAGGATTACATGGGGTGGCTGTACAGAGAGAGTGGGCGCAAGAAGGGGGAGTAGAGTGGTCAGCGCATATGTACTCGTACAGCGTGGCATGACATGGCATTTGTTGGGCGCTTGGAAG
Organism: Cryomyces antarcticus CCFEE 534; assembly: GCA_000504465.1. Classification (NCBI taxonomy): domain Eukaryota; kingdom Fungi; phylum Ascomycota; class Dothideomycetes; genus Cryomyces; species Cryomyces antarcticus. Next base: position 9,068 of record AYQD01000227.1, on the reverse strand, counting down.
GAGGGATATACCCCTGGCAGACGTTGACATAGATGGGTACAGCCATCCCCACACCGTTCATGCAACTGCAAAGCACTTGCCTCGCAGCCGTGGTCCTTTGGGTAAGACGACTTGCATCGATGAGTTAAATGTGCGCCAAACCACACGTTCTAGGCCCGTACGACGTCCGAGCAGCAGGGCGTGACAGCTTTCGTTATCACGGCGTCCGCTTCGGCGTTCACACCGAGCTTTGCACCACGTGACACAACGACCGAGGGTTACGACGGACACGGAGATTTCATTCCATGGAAACCCGCATCGATCTCTTTTTTTCTTCTCTCTTCAAACTCGGTCGCCGATCCTCCCCACCCACAAGCCACGGCCCTCCGCCCCACTTCAACCTCCCAGGAGAAGCACAACGTATCAAGGGCCCCCGAGTCCATCCAGGACGTGTCCGCCGAGTCTTCTTCCAGTCATCCGTGGATGAAAGCTCTAGAGACACTCGCCGCCACAGCGCCGACCGGTCGGGGCTTCCCTTCTCGTCGTGGTGCCATCGACCGCTCGTTCGTGACAAACGAAATAGTGCAGACGTGCTGTGTGATATAGGGCAAGCGCAAGGAAAGGGTGCAGACATGCGGGGTGGCATAACTAAGAAACGAGTGAGTGGTGTGTAAACAAGGAGGAGAACCCCTCGCGTGGTGCAGTGACAGCGAGGGGATGCTGGATCGGGGCAGGGAACAGGAGAAGCAGAACGAGTGATGGGTAAACTGAGAAGGCGCCCGTACGACGGCGCGTGAATATTTGTCATGAGAGCCAATAGATCGAAGAACGCCGCGGGCTCCAAAGTAGGTATGATAGACGAGCCAAGTGATCCAGAAATCCTCTCGGAGCTCTTCCTCAAAAGATACACTCCCTGAAGCCGAATGCGCACCCAAAACGCCCTTGACCTGCTCTTCTCGATCGGGAAACGGAGAAACGCCCGATCACCGAACGCCAGCCGTGCTCTCGCCAAGCACATTCAGCTTTAACATACGCCGTAGATCGTCCTCCATGGACTTGATATCCGGCGCCGAAGAAGCAGAGACTCGGTTGGGTGTCTCTAGATGATCCGGTACGCCGTGGTGAATGGGATCCGACAAAGGAAAGGGTCGACAGGGTGACCCGTGGGTTAAGGGTGTGGATGTTGGGTGGGGAGGGCCTTGGTTGAAGGGCGGGGCAGAAGAAGCGGCGTGCCGAAGGGGTAAGTTTCGGGCACCACCAGCGGCCTCGATCTGCGCGTTTAGGTAGTTGCGTGATACTTCGGCAGAATCGGGCTTGCGGGGGGGAAGCCGGTTCGCAGAAGATACTGCAGGTGGTGCGATTGGAGGGAAGTCTAAGCGTTCAGTGGTTGGAGGTGGTTTGGTCTCCTGGCGAAGACCAGAAGATCGCTTTGGCGACTCAGTCTTCGCAGCCTGGAAAAGCGGCGATAGGTTGCGGTTGCCGTAGCTGAGTGATGGAGCCTGCGCGTTTGATTGCCGTTGCGGAGTAGCGGGTCCAGAAGCGCTTCTGTGCACAGAGTCGTGACGAGTGAAAGGAGATAGGGTTGGATACGAGGACAGAGGTTCCGAAGATTGGCGACCATCCTGCGCGTGATGTGTTGGTGCGGTCAAATGCTGCTGTGAAGGTGAGAAGAGGAGAGCTTTTAGTGATTGAGAAGCCGCCCTGCGCTGTGCCTCGTCGTGGCCAGCTGGAAATATACCAGGAGGGGCCGTTTTCGACCTGACTGTCCCTATGTGTTCGTTCGAAGCTGACGCGAGCGGGGGGTCAGTGAGGCTTGCATCGGCGCTCCCTCCATCCAGTTCTAACATGAAAGCGTCTTTCCCTAAGCTTCCAGGGGCATAATGGGAAGAAGGCTGCTGGTGGAGGGGCGTTACGCTGTTGCGCCATTCTGTATCTGACTGTGGAAGCCATGCACTTGGATTGTCTTGGGGCGACAACAGTCTGCTGGAACTTCTGCGCTTGGCCTTCTCCTCCCGATCGGCTTTGAAAAATATGTCCAGCGGCGACTCGTGTCGCTCTACAGGCACTGCATGAGTGATTGGTGGCGTCACGTCCGAGATAGAAGACGATCCACTGTTTTCGGACTCTGCATCGAGACGCGATTGGAGGCTTTGGAGAGGTGTATCTGCAGGGACTGACTTCGAAAAGAACTTCGGGACTGGTAGGGAGGATGGAGCTGGCGAAGCATGGAAGGTCGGACCAGCGTAGGCCATGGCAGTCTTGGCTGGTGTTGCGCTTGACTCATTCGCGGACATAGAGACAGGCCGGCTTCGTTGTGGACTGTTAGTGTGCGAATAGGCGCCGTCTGCCACCGATAGTGAAGTGGAAGCAGCAGCTTGGCCATTCGCTCGCTGCTTCGGGCGGGCCCTTCTTGGCTTCGATGGTGTGTTTGAGGCTGCGGCTACATCATCTTGATCGTGCTGTTGCTGCCGGTAAGTCACATTCTGGTTCTCTTAGTAGTTGTTGAGATTTTGATGGCGTCGAGCGAAGTCTGATTGTCAACCCCAGGAGGACTCGCAGTATTCGAAGTGAGCATGGATTTGTGCCCGGTGTGCTTGCCTCGGGCACGGTGGGAGGGTGTAGCGGTTGTCGCGCTCGACATGGACATGGTACCGCGACCGAATGGTGATATGGCGTTCCAAAGGAATCTTCTTGCTCTACTCGAGACTCTCGCCCATGAGGTGTAGGGTGTATTCCGTCGAGCGCGCGCCTGACGTACGGTTGTGGAGGTACAGGCCGTTATCGCGGCGGAGGCGGCAGAAGCGGGTGACTTGTGGGCGAGGAGGGTTTTGGTATGGATCGATGCGGGCGCATAGGGTAGTACGAGTGGGTGTGGGAGTGACGGGTGTGGTGAATAGCACGATCAAAGGAGGCACGGCTTTGCGTGTTGTCGAGGCTGCGGTCATGGCCTCGTTCTGTACAGCGTTCCGAAGACGGAGTCGGGCCATCTAAAGCGGCTGGTCCCGCGCCCTTGCCCAAGTACGGAACTAGCGTGGTCCCGCAAGGCTGGCTTGTGCCATGAGAATGGGAGGAAGCTGTTTACATCCAATGTATTCCACCTTCAGCGACTTTCACTCTGTATCGCTGTGAAACTACAGGTGCCTACGGTATGCTCTTGCAAGGTTCTCTAGGCCGCTAAGTCATACAGCCGACACACCCTCGATCTACCGGCTGCTGGAATATACAGCATCTCCATTTCTGATCGCCCACCTGGACAAATCCTCTCCTCCTCCGCCACCTGTCCATAGCTACCATCTCCAAACTACGGCCTCTGACGAACAAGCTCGACATGGCCGACGTAGAGATGGCCGACGCTCCCGCAAAGACGAAGGTTGCCAAGTCCGGAGCAGGCGGAGATGGCGGTAGCGATAGCAAAAAGCGCTTTGAAGTCAAGAAGGTACATTCAGGATAACAAAGCAACAGTACTTGCAAGTCGCCAGTAGCTCACTATCTTTTTGCAGTGGAATGCTGTCGCACTATGGGCCTGGGATATCGTCGTCGACAACTGCGCCATTTGCCGGAACCACATCATGGATCTCTGTAAGCCTCGTCCTTGCGCCATGGCTTGCTCGAAACACACAGACCGAACATCCATCTGACCGAACGTCACAGGTATTGAATGTCAGGCGAACCAAGCATCGGCTACTAGTGAAGAATGTACTGTCGCCTGGGGCATCTGCAACGTACGTGGTGGTACTCCTCCCGGCCGCCATCACATCACTGACTGTTCGTAGCATGCCTTTCACTTCCATTGCATTTCGCGCTGGCTGAAGACTCGTCAAGTATGCCCACTAGACAACCGTGATTGGGAGTTCCAGAAGTATGGTCGGTGAAGGAGTGGAATCGATGTCTACATGGTGGGCTTCAGCATGGGAAACGTTGCGGGAGACAGGTTCAACGACCTGGTCCAACGAACACTTGACGAGCGATTGCAGCGGCATTTGAGCTTTCACCGGTCTGGCGACCGCCACATATGCTTCGTAGAGCTGTAATTCCGGCGTTTGGAGGGGATGGGCGGATCTGGCACACAGTCTAGAGACAAGGGTTCTGGTACAAACACGCTCCGGCATTGCCTATTTGTACTCCGTCCAGAGCCATAAGCGCTGCCTTGACTCCATATCACACAGCGACTCTGCTTCGCTAGCTGACCTTCTTCCCATCCACTTCGATCCCTATAGCACCTAACCCGTTCTGTGCGGGTAGCCACGCAACGGGGTTCCTGTTGAAGAAAGGCCATGGCGGTACGATGGCAAGGAACGTCAGTGCGGTTCCAGCGAGGCCAAGATAGAGTGTGTAGTGGATGTTTTGAGCGATATAACCAGCCAGAAAGGCGAAGACCTATCCCGGAGTGAGCATGGGCGGCAGGGCTTGGGAGGTGAGCTTGAACAAGGCAGGGCGTGTGGAAGGGATTTAGCGTACGCCCACTGTAGCAAGAAAGGCGGTTGTCATAAGCTCTGCTGTTCGCTGCCCTTCGAAGTCCTGAGTGCTGGTCAGTGGTGGAATGATGGTCTGACGGTATAGAGTTGGCTCACGATGTGACCTTCGAGGATTTCCCGCACTTTCTCTAGGAGAGCGTCTGCCATTTCCGAAATGCTTTCTCGAGTAGCTTGAGACGGTTCGTGAACGTGGTTTGATGAAGCACAGCTCGATGTGTGTGTGTGTGTTGTCGTGTTCTAGTGACATACCGCCAGGCCTACAACGTCTCGCTTGTGTGCAGCTGCGGGAGAAGCCATGCCCAGCTTATTATATAATTGTTATATATGCAGGTGAGATCAAGAGCCTCATATTGTCATCTCAAGCGGATCAGAGAAGCTCGATATTCTCCCTTCTAACTCGACGTTCAGCGACTCGTACGGAACCCTCGTCTCGGTGACAGAATCAAGAATGCTTGAGGCAGCTCGCGATGGGCGAGAACATCGGGCGGCGCGATCCGGGCGCCGCCGAGCTCGATGGTAATTATTGCTCTTGGCCAAGCAAAGGTCTTGCTTCCCTCACGTTCCAAACCTTCGTTCTCTTCCCCTCTTCCCACCACCTTCTGCCATCACCGACCTCCCAGCATTCGCTTTTGCCATATCGTCCAGTTACCGGCACGTCACATAGAACAGCGTTGTCGCTTCCTTCGTTGTCCTCTTCGATACATCCCCTACAGCTGGGCCCACGGCCGCTAGTGCGTCTTTTGCCATCGACCGTCCCAACAGCGAATAATACCAAACGATTCTTCGCGCCCCGACGTAGCAGATCGAGCCTTCCGTAGCACCTCTCATCCCTCACATCTCGACGCTTCGGCGCCTTCACGCTGGATACCATCAAGTTGGCGGGACTCTTCATTCACAAGTTCTCTTCCATCCGACCTCTCCTCGGCCCAAGCATTTGGGTCATTGGAGGCGACAGGAAGCCTCCATAACTGGGCTTTGGAGCCTCGTATCGACCAGTCGAAAGAAAAGACAGCTACACATCGGATTTGTTGGGGTAGACCGAAGGCGAATCTGGCCGAATCAATTGAGATCCAAGCTGAGCGTGGGGTGATTCCTATGCGAAGCTGTTATAGAACCTGGGGCTCCGTCTCTAGTGAGCGCTCGGAAGTGGTTCGCCTCTCTTAGGAACCAAAGGACGCACGCAAACACGTGCACAAAAGACAAGAACTCTTCGATACTAGAAGCAGCATATACAGATAGAGCAAAGGACTACTACACCACCACAGTGCACCATGGCCGAATCACCAAGATCCGAGAAGTCGCAAACAAGGTTCAGCACACCTATGTCGAACTTGGATGACCACCGCCTCCAGCCAGAGTCGTTGCCTCGAGTGGACGACCTCCGACCGGGTACCCGACGAGGTACGCTTGCTAGTATTGTTGGCGAGCGGCCAGACCTCCTGCAGGTCAACAACACGCTTGAGTATCACGGGTCCGTTGCGAGGGACTTCGAGCAGGCCATTGTCGATGACGACAGGAGCGTCCGATCCGGAGACGAGACCATGTTCGCACGCCGCGGTTCGGCCAGTCCGGCAGTGGCAAGAAAGAACACCTTTAGACGAGCGCACCACCCTCATGGGGAGAAAATCGGACGGTCTCGGGCCTCTTCAAAGTCTTCACGCTCCGAATCCCCACCCAACTCAGTAGACGCATTCGCCGAGCCCCGTCGTCGTGGACGTGCAGGCACCGTCACTAGCCTGGCACCCTCGCACGTCGAGCTGACTCTTCAGAGAACGCACTCTGGCGGCACTCATAGACGCCGTCCCACTTTCAGTGAGCACAATCCAAACGAGGCTGCCAACGATGCCTCATCCCGCCACAGCTCAGCTGAAGACGATGTCTGCTTCCCTCCGCCTGAGGAGAGCAGTAAAACGTACACCATCGATTTCGAGGAGTTGGAGGAGTTTGTCGTAGAGACGCACAAGAAGACCCCTGTCGCACATCCGTTGTTGCGCAGATATAGTATCAGCTCGCAAAGCAAAGCCAAGAAGCTCAAGATCTTCAATGACTTACGCCCGAAGTCTAGCAGCGGGAGTCTTACAAAAGCCGGCCCAGAAGGTCCTGGTCGACTAGGTTCAGATGTAGCGATGGACAAAGCGTCCGAATTGGAAGAGAAAAACGTCGATCCATCGCCTCGCTCAAACACCGGAGAGGGTCAGGGCAACGAACTAGAGCCTGCCAGTCGTTGGAGTTTCTTCTCGTCCGAATTTGACGAATCAATCCACGCCGCTGACCTAGGTGGCCTTGTCATGCCGGGAGAGTCCTTCCGCGATCTTTTCGAACTCGGCCCTGAAGGTGGTGTGTGGTGGCTAGATATGCTTAATCCCTCCGAAGAAGAGGTGTTTGCGATTTGCAAAGCCTTCGGTGTCCACCCCCTCACACGTGAGGACATTACGACTCAGGAAACTCGTGAGAAGGTGGAGCTGTTTCGATCGTACTATTTCGTCTGCTTCCGTTCTTTCTACCAAGAAGACAAACAGAGCGAGGATTTCATGGAGCCGATCAATGTCTATGCTGTTGTATTTCGAGAGGGTCTTTTGACCTTCACGTTCTGTCACAACCCTCACGCCTCGAACGTTCGGAAGAGAATTGGTAGACTCAGAGATTATGTGAATCTCAGTGCCGATTGGGTTTGCTATGCTCTCATGTAGGTCGATCCAACTCTGCTCCTCAACTCCAGAGCGCAAGACGCTAACGTCTTCAATAGCGATGACATTGTCGACGCGTTCGGGCCCGTCATTCACGACATCGAGATCGAAACTGATGCCATCGAGGACAACGTGTTCACAACTCGCGCAGAAGACTCCCGTCTTATCCTCCGCCAGATTGGCGATTGCCGCAAGAAAGTCATGTCGCTCATTCGCCTCCTTGGCGGCAAGGCGGACGTCATCAAGGGCTTCGCTAAGCGCTGCAACGAGCAGTACACCGTCACACCGCGGGGAGATGTTGGACTGTATCTCAGCGACGTCCAGGACCATGTCGTCACTATGATGAGCAACCTCAGTCACTTCGAGAAAATGCTCAGCCGAAGCCACTCCAACTACCTGGCCCAGATATCCGTGGACAACATCGCGCAAGGCAATCGCGCCAATTCGACGCTCGGCAAGGTCACCCTTATCGCTACGATCCTGGTGCCCCTCAACCTGATCTGCGGTCTCTTCGGAATGAACGTGCCGGTGCCTGGCAGGGAGTCGGAAGGCCTCGGATGGTTCTTTGGGATTGTCGGTGTCATTGTCACCTTTTCGCTCAGCTGCATCATTGTCGCCAAGCGACTGCGCTACTTTTGACTGCATGGACAAACATTCGATTCGTGGTCCGGGGAAGAGAAGGATGTAGATCCGTGGACAATGACGGCAGGACGGGAGGGAACGTTGGCAATAGTGTATATCGGGTTATGGATACGTATATGCCTTGCTGGCTCGGATGTCCTTGATTTCTCATGCGTTGTAATGTGGACAGGTATTCGTGTTACGGTTTTGTTTTGCGGCCTGAATGCTAGATACCGTGGTCTAATAGAGAACTGCTTTCCAGCATGCCTCGACCTGCTTACACCTCTTCGTCGGTCAGCTCACACAGGAGGATGACCTGTCTTTCAAACTGCGATGTATCTGCTTCAAAACACTCTTAAATCGTGTGGAGATAGTCCGGGAATACCGGAAAATGGGCGAGGATGCTCCGGTTGCCCCCAGCGTGGGGAAACGGCCTTCGTAACGGTACCTTGGACTGTGTGAATGATAGTCAAGGCCTCCTCTCGCTGGTCGAAGGAAGTCGCACACTTGAAAATAAAAAGAAGATGCCTCTGATACACTCAATCAGGCCCAATGGCCACCTGGTACGTGCCGCGACACGGTTATCTTCATTACGGTGCTCACCCAGCGCCTACACATCCCCACCGGGCCGCTACTCATCCAGCTACGCCCACCTCAACGCCGAACTGACTTCCCGACGCCTGCCCTTGATATTCGACTATCTGAACCCTCAAAACTCTCACCTCCTTGACGTCTCTCTCGCCGACTATCTGCCGCAAGGTCCCCCAAACCGTCGCATTACCTGCCCCCGGCCTCAGAAGCAAACCTACTCCCTTTCGGCCACCATCTGATATACTTCCCTCCGCCCAAAACAGGCAGCCAACTGCTTCCTGATGGCACGGATCCCGACCAGTCACCCGGCGAGCCGTTCGTGCGGCGCATGTGGGCGGGCGGACACGTACGGTACAATCCCGACCGGACCTTGCAGGTGAGGCTAGACGGCAAGCCGCACGTCTGCGTCGAAGGCATTCGCGACGTCAGCGTCAAGGGCAAAGAGGGCGACGAGAAGGTCTTCGTGGGCATCGAGCGCCGCGTCGGCCGCATCGAAGAGGCCGAGCTAGCCCAGCTCAACTCCGCCCACCGCAGTAACAGCGCCGACGCGGCGATGCAGGCCGCCGAAGACGCCATCCGCGCCCGCGTCTGGACGGCCGAGCCCGCCGAGTTCGGCGCCGCCGGCACCGTCGAGCGGCGCAACATCGTCTTCATGCGCGAGCGCCCGCCCGCCGACGCCGCCGCCGACGCGGCCAAGAAGCCCGCGAAGATGCTG
>AYQD01000226.1:0-13311 GCA_000504465.1 Cryomyces antarcticus CCFEE 534 | reverse complement strand
TTTTGACACTGATACTTATAGTGAGAAAAATAAGGTTGGGAGAATGGGGACTTGCGCAGTGAGGTGAAAGTGAAGTGAACTTTGACATGTTTGCTTTGAGGAGTTTCGACTAACGATCACACTGTCGGCGATACGATCTATCACCTCTCGATCCTCTCTGCTCTTGGAGCTGCGATCGACTTGTCTACGCTCTGGTCAGGAGCGATTACGAGCACTAAGGTGGTGGTTTCACGAGTTGGAGTCACGCCAGACAGTGATTCAGTTTTTGGGCGCAAAAGGAGACTCCTCTTCAGTAGCCATCGGCGCAGATAAACAGGGCTAAGGGGTGAGTGCAGAGGTATTGAATGATGTGACGTTCTTGTTACTAATTTCAAGCGCGGACTCACAACCAAAAGTAAGCAGAGATACATCACCATGAAGGATAGACGTCCTTAGGAAGCGGGCCTTAGCGCAACAAGAGCATCATGAAGTGCCGTTGACGGCGACAAAAGGTGCAAAAACTACAGTGCGTTGCGCGTAGAAACTTAAGCCAACCACAGCCCAGATAGCTTGTGCCAGCCCATAGCCCAGAGTCTCCAGGCTATGGATCTGGACTGTGGATTGAGAGTGTTTTTACCTATAAACCGTAAGCATTAAGATAGAGGGACTTTGACTGACCTGGACTTGAACCTGCGACCTTTTTGTGATTCTCCATCTTTTTCAAGAAGTGTGAGCCACCTGCCCCTTCCGATGCATGTGAGAGTAATTTGGAAATACATGTACCTTCAATCTCGATTGTCACCTGATCACTGCCCCATCTCGGGCCTCATCCCGTGCGATGTCGTATGTGCACTTGAAACATCGCATTGCATGCTATAATCCAGGCTTCAGTATTATGTTATCGATCAATCGAACAGTACCACCGCCACCACTTAGACCACAGTCTTCTCCTTCTTGCGGGTTCTCGAGAGGGAGCATCTTGATCGCTCCGCTCAGAATTGCGCCCTTCTCTTCATTGACCTCCTCCACCTCCTCCAACGTGTCAGGATCAGCCAGCGAGATATAATCCACTTCGAACCTAGCTCGCTTCTCTGCAGGTAGACTGTCCTGTTCCATTGCCTTCTTGTCTACAACGTCGTTCGCCGGCCAAAGAATGTCCCCCCTAGATCTCTTCCCATTCTTGAATTGCGCCTCGGCAGCCATTAACGCTTGACTCAGTACCGTGGCTACGAGCCTTCTCCTGGATCCCAGATAGACGTTCCTCGAGCTCATAGCCAATCCATCCGGTTCTCGCTTTGTGGCACCGATCATGACTCTAGTATCAATGTGGAAATCCTGAACCATCCGCCGGATAACGACAGTCTGTTGAACGTCCTTTTGGCCAAAGTACACCCGATCGGGCTTGACAATGTTGAAGAGCTTCATGCAGACCGTGGCCACGCCTCGAAAGAACACCGGCCTCGATGCACCTTCAAGAAGGGTCCCCAGTGGTGTTATGGTGACGAATGACCCTTTCCCAAGGATCTCGGAGGATGGAGGTAAGGTCGGGTACATTGTCTTTGTTGTAGGCGCAAAAATGGCACTGATGCGGCCTGAGCCGGACTTTGAAGCTAGTTCGTTGTCTACGGTCTCCAGCATCTTGACATCGGTATCCCAGGTTTTGGGATAGCTATCAAGATCCTCATTCACGCCGAATTGGGTGGGATTTACATAGATGCTAACGAAAACATCGGTATTCTCCTGAGCGGCTTGTCGAACTAGGGAGAGGTGGCCTTCGTGAAGGGCACCCATCGTGGGGACGAGGCCGACCGAGCGACTGGAAAGAAGCAATTCATGGCGGTAAGAGCGAAGACTGGGAACGTCACGGAAAACTCGAGTAGGTGAAGCGAGGGCACTGGTTGACAGCTTTCGGGCAGTTGCTGCTCTCTTTGATCAGTCACCTGGTACCCCTTTACTCAAGTAAGACTCACCTGTAAGGCTTCGCAACCTGCTAGCCATGCTGCGGAGCTGCCCACGCGACCACTGCGGGGGTGAAGGTGCGGCTTATCTAGGCGTATGTTCCTTCTCAACCATCAGTGGAGGGTCGATTGAAACGTTGCGCAGCTCTCCGTGAGAGTCCGCCCGCGTTGGTGAGTTCCATCCTGGAGTGGTTGTGGTCGAGAGCTTTATGGACCTTGCGAATTCACCCTTCGATTATCTACGCAGTAGAATCAGTACCGAAATAAGGCGGTGAACCTGAATTATTCTGCCAGGAGCGTCGAGACTTTCCATCCAACCTTTTGGCCATGTAACTCTACTGAGAACGCAACCTTGCCAGAGTTGAGAGGATACCATGGCTGACGATGGCATGCTCCTCAACTTCTCGATCGGTGATAGCCTTCTTGCTACGAAGCCCACATTTAGAGGTGGCCGCTGGAAAGACAGACTGACCGCCAAAAAAGCAGCTCTTCACAGACAATCGAAAACAGGCACAGAGAAACTACCAGCTGCCGTGCGGGAGTTCCCAAGATACCAAGATGAAGAAGCAGATGGAGTCAGTCTATCGTCGAGACCGGCAAAGCGCCAACGGATTGGAGAAGACTTCCGGCCTTCTTACCTTGCGACAGGGCGAACCAACGGAACCCGCAATGATCAACCCAGAGAGAAAACGAAACAAGTCGTATCGTCCCTTTTTACATACAACCCTATATCTGTAGCACCAAAAGTCGACATCGAGGCACAAGACGAGACGCCCATGGTACCCTCCAATGCACCCCTCACAAATGAATTAGATACCTTTACATCCTTGGGCCTCTCCACTACTCTTGCGAGCCATCTGTTGAACAAGCTGAATATTAAAGCGCCAACGGCGATTCAAAAGGAAGCCGTCACGCAGCTCATCAAGGAGGACTCCGATGCCTTTATACAAGCAGAGACTGGTTCGGGTAAAACACTCGCCTATCTGCTGCCCATCGTACAACGCATTATGACTATATCGTTGGCGATGAAAGAGCACGGGCAAGCCAACGGGCATGGCGAATCAGTGCATCGAGACTCCGGCCTGTTCGCTATAGTTTTGGCACCCACACGAGAGTTGAGCAAGCAGATATCCGTTGTGCTGGACAGTTTACTACGCTGCGCGCATTGGATTGTCGCAGGTACCGTCATTGGAGGAGAGAAGAAGAAATCGGAAAAGGCTCGGCTGAGGAAAGGCCTGAACATATTGGTAGCTACTCCTGGACGACTAGCTGATCATCTCAACAATACCGAAGCTCTAGATGTCAGTAATGTGCGCTGGCTGGTCCTGGACGAAGGAGATAGATTGATGGAGCTGGGGTTTGAAGAGGATATACAGAAGATTGTTTCGACGCTCAACTTGCGCATGAAGAAAACGCAGACTTCTAGAATACCTAGATTGCCCAGTAAAAGGACCACAGTACTGTGTTCTGCAACTATGAAGATGGACGTTCAGCGCCTTGGGGACATAAGCTTGAAAGAGGCAGTATCCTTGGTAGCAGGTCGATCTGAAAATGCAGCTGAAGAAGGCTCTCAGGAGAAGCATGGTGGTTTCTCCGCACCAGCGCAACTAAAGCAAGCGTATGCAGTAGTGCCAGCGAAGCTACGCCTAGTGACGCTTGTGGCTATACTGAAGCGTGCATTCAGCCGTCGCGGATCAGTCATGAAAGCTATCGTCTTCATCTCGTGCGCTGACTCTGTTGACTTCCACTTTGAGGTTCTCACAAGGGACGAAGCCGAGAAGCCCACGACTGTCACTGTCACCGGGAAGGAAGCTACTGAGGGCACTACCCATGAAGAAGTGCATAGCATACCTCCGGCTTCACAAAAGTACGGCAAGATACAGCAAGGCGGCACGATCGAAGAAGCCAGGACGAACGCAGTTGCGACCACGATCTCGAGCAAGGAGAACCAAGTACGCTTGTATCGATTGCACGGGTCTCTGCCGCAAGCGACTCGAACCTCCACTCTCCAAGCTTTCACACAAAGCAAGGATGCTTCCGTATTGGTGTGCACAGATGTTGCAGCTCGTGGTCTGGATCTCCCCAATGTCGACTTCGTCATAGAGTATGATCCGCCATTTAGCAAAGACGATCACCTCCATCGTATAGGTCGAACAGCGCGTGCCGGACACGATGGACGAGCACTCATTTTTCTGCAGCCTGGCGCCGAAGAAGGGTATACTGACATTCTGAAGGAAGGAAGAAGAGATGGCGGAAACGGACTCACCCGCATGATGCGAACGAGCTACTGAAAAAAGGCTTCAGTGCGACCTCCGGCGTTGTTGGAGGCGGTAATCGTGACTGGGAAGACAAAGCGACCGAGTGGCAGCTCGACGTCGAACGCTGGGCTCTGGAGAGTCCGAAACACCTCGAGCAGGCCAGACGGGCATACCAGAGCCACATCCGAGCGTACGCGACGCATGTGGCTGCGGAGCGTGAGATCTTCAACCTCAAGACCCTGCATCTTGGACATCTTGCGAAAGCTTTTGCACTGAGGGACAGCCCAGGCGCGATCAAAGTGCCTGGCTTGCGACCGGACAAGCAGAGCATGGGCAGGACGAAGGAAGAAAGGAGGATACAGGCGAAAGCGAAGGCCCACACTCCGGGCGGTGTGGCGGCAAGGTCGGGCATGGCAGACCATGAGATCCCGGAGCGGACGGACGAGCAGGAGGCGAAGCGGAAGATGCGCATGATGGTGAGGGCGATGAGTGGAGCGTCAGAGTTCAATCTTGGCTGAATTATGCGTGTGGATGCGTGTGTGAGAGTCGTGCCTCAATAGATATCCCATAACGAGACTTTTCCGTCTTTCGAACCCGCTGCCAGCCAGTGCGTAGTCTGCGCTTTCGCGTTTCTTTTCCGCTCCATCGTCTGCACATATCGCGAGACGCCTTGCGCAGGAAGGAGCTGTTGGCAGTCTTGTGTTGTTTGGGCATGATTGGCAGACGTTGTAGAGAGGGTAGGGTTGACACCTGCGAACACAACGGCGTAGCAGCCCTCCTTGTGCCATTTCAGCACCGCGAGCTCCTTCATCGTCTTCGCGGAGTATACCCGCACTCGAGCATCCCATCCCGCAGTCGCGAGAATCCTCTCGTCTGACCGCACGGTCAGAGCCTGTTGACCTGAATGCTTCGTTTGAACCGTTCGAATCGGCTCCATTGCCGTCTTGTCTTTGAGTGGCGGTGCTGATGAAGACGGCAACGGATGTTGAGCGAGTGTAGCATCGGCGGATGAAGTGTAGTAGCACCCCAGTCTCACTGCTACATCTAGTGACAAAACCGGCTGGGTGTGAGCTTGGTGACTGTACACGCAATCCCACTTAGTAGATAGGTCTTGACACTGTGGAAACGATGCAGACAGTGTGCCGCGTGAGCGCCAGACACAGGTATGCCCGTTCTCGTACCCGGTGAGAACGACAACACGATCGTTGAGGACGAGGGTGCGGAGTGCCATTACCATGCCTGTGCTTGTGCATTTCATGGCGGGAATGGATGAGATACGTTGGCCTAAGGGGAGCTGGAAGATGTCGATCTGCGCGTCTAGGGTTCCCGGCACTGCTACTAGAATTGGTTTTGGTGCCGTACCCGCTACTTGTGGCTCTCTCGAGGGCAGAGAGTTCTCACTCTTGTGTTCTGTCGATGCAGACACCGGCTCATTCGAGGCTGTTGCGCTTGGGGCTTCACACATAGCGAAGCAGCAGAAGTTCAATGTGTTGACTGACAAGGAGTGTAGCAGCCAAGGTTGTTTGCGACGTGACACACCATCGTCGACTGGTAGAACCGTGGAAAAGCTATGTTCGTCGGAGGTACGAAGCTGCCACACATTGAGTTTATTGTCTCGACCGTGACTGCATAGCGAAGTCAGCAACCGGCAATCATGGATGAAGTGGCTCCATACGAGCTTCTCCTGCCTTTCACTCGATCGTCCAAGGAAAGCAATGATCTGAAGAGATAGGATGGAGCGCCTAACGCAAGAGAAGACACAGTACTGACGTGATGATGTTCTCTTCTCCCCAACTTTGCAGACCCAGAATCGCACCATCGTGGCCTTTCCAAACAGCTACAGCTCTCTTGGTTGCAATGTTCCATAGCACAACCCAACCGTCCCCATCCCCGGTGAGGAGACGAGTATTGCAGCGCAAGAAGCACACGCCGTGTACATGGGTGCCGTGACCACGGAGCACATACGTCGGCTGTGGTGGAGGCAGCGTAGACGTCTGTATTTGGTGCTGCGGTGACATCGGTGGATGGAGTCAATTGTCCAACGTCGTGCAGAGTAAAACAGATCGAAACAACAGTTTAGCTTCTGCGCAGAAGACCGGCAATCGCTCAACGTGTCTTGCTGCGTCTTCGCACAACTCGATGCCAATCCGCCTGAGACAGCAAGAGTAGAAATATTTCACTTCGACGGTCGAGTAGCTGTACTGCAGGCATATCACGCCTCCCACCCGAGAGTGCCAAGGGAAGTCAGTTTCGGACCTCGTGAAATCACTCTCTCTGACCACAAGGGCGTGGTCAAGGTTGGATGTAGGCTGAGGGTAAGAGTTTGAGAGGGCCTGGTAAGGTAGATCAGTACACATCCGCTGGTGCACGCTAATAGCCAGAGCAAAGAACCAGTCCGTCTGATCGCTACTTTTCGAAGTGCATGACACTCCTGCAATATGCTGATGGATTGCTTCACTTGTCAAAGTAGGTGTCCAGTCAAATAGGGTCAGGTTTCCTGTGGAGTTGTATTACGAAAGTTGAGAATCGTCAAACGCTTGCTCTGTCGCTCAAATGGTTCGTTCGTTTGTGGCTGAGGTGTTTAGTATATATGCCAAGCCACACTTTGGACCACCCTTGAGGCCAGACTTCCTATCCTTCCACGCTCCACTGATTCTGTCGTACTCTCTTTATGGGGTTCTTCGTGCGCGGACGCATGATCTCAAGGTTCCTGGTCGGCTTTAGGTCAGAATTTAGATAAAGTAGACCTGTGTTGTGAGCCGGTCCTACCTGCAAATACTAGGTAACGACACTCCAGGAATCATCGTCAATGACATTGATTCCCCTGAAGGTGTGCGTTGAGATTGTTGGAACCCTTGAGACACGTTTGAAGCTAATATGCGTGTATAGAACACAGGGATCCGTCCATCCATTCAGGTCCCTCGGCGTCCTCTCAGCAAGATTTGAATCTTCAACACCTGTCGTTTGCCGCTCATCGCAACGGCGCTCTTACTTCTGTTTCGATATGGCTCTTCCGGTAGCAGCGCCACCAAAATTGAACCTTAGTAAGGATCAGGACGCGAATCCCTATCTTGGCCGCGCAGTGGTTGGGTTAGGTTTGACTGGCCTCATTCTCTATCTTGATGGGGACATAGTTTTCCTGGGCACGACAGTGGCTATGTGGAATATATCAACGATGCTAACCGCGAAACTCTAAGACGTGAGAAGTAAATCTATGAGCGGTTGGGCGACTACGAGGGGATCATTACTTGCTTTAAAGCCTCTGATTATGGGATCGAGCTAGCCTTCGCGAAGCAAAGTGATCTGGAGAGGCACATCAAGTCGGGCGTTGAGCCACACAAATCCGTCAAGATCAGGTGGATCTTGTCCCTCACTGATGCTCGGTCCTGCATTCATTCATGTAGGGTGTTCGTGGATGAAACTGCCCTCCGGAACATCTTGGTCTCAACGGATAGCTCAAGCTCTCGGATTTCGACCAGTCATACCTGTTGCCCTTGGCTGCCGATGTGGACACAACATGCGAAAACGATCTGACCGCCAGAATTGAGATACTTCACCTTGGCTGGGTCATCTATTCGACTGCTGTCTGGGGTGTGCATAAGTACTATCATTTTGAGCACGAAGACCCGCAATGGCCGAACCTACAAGAACTTCCTCCGACACACCATCTCTTCTATGGCACTTTCGTTCAGAAATACTGCTATGGAGATCATGCTAGCATGGCTGCCCTCAATGAGGAGGCCCATGCTCTGTTGGCGAAATGATCTCGCCAGCATTGTTTGGGAACCACGGAAACAGGAAGGCAGCTGCTGAGATGCGATAGACGAGATTAACAAACTCGGAAGTCTGGTGCATATTGCTGTTTCCTCGTTCTGTTCTCTTCTAATACTGTCTCATAAACGAATTGAGTTCGCAATGAGCATCCGAATGTCGAGAGGCTACTGCACGCATCGGACAGCTGCTCGGGCAGCAGCTAATAGGTTCTGAGATGTCGGCATGTCAGATTTTAGGCAGGCAGACGCTGCTGTAGCTGCTTATCGGGCGGCTAAAAGCACATTTCATTGGTTACCAATAAGAAAGCCATTAGAAGACCTACTCATGCCCTGTGTGTTCGGGAGGCAAGCTCTGCTGCATCCGCTCGTTGTCCTGTCTTGTTCAGATCCTTTGTAACTTGTCTGTTCTGGCCTCATTGTTAAGCCAGGACTATCAGCTGTTCTTTGCGCTTATCTATCAAGTTCCTGCACCCTGCTCCTGTGTAACATCCCCTGTGCAAACATAGGGTGAATGAGCCAGAGAACTCGCGGACTCACATGTGCCTGGACGCTCAGAACCGGTCTCCACAGTCACGGTGCGATCCTATTAGGATCACTCCCAAAGCCTCTAGCACCAACCGACAAACAAAAAGTCCGAACTGTCGCGGCAAGAGTCCCAAACCTACGAAACCTGGTGATTGTGGTACCGGAGCTGGGGGCTCAACCCCCATTGCCCAATCTGGTGGCATTTGAGTTGGCGCCTAGATCACCAAGTATGACATTTCTACAGCAAACTAAGCTGATGCTTACCAGAATTTAGGACTTGAGGCCCCGTTCGGTATTATGCCTACGTTCAACGCATGTGGAACCTTGGTGCGGTGGGGGTTGTGATTGTAGAGATTCCACATCTGCGTTGCTGCTTGCCACTACCCATATCATTGCCTATCTTCAAGCTAATGTGTTGGCCTATATGAACAAATTTTATACCCTTTCAGCCCATTGTTCAGTTTCTGTTCATACACTGTGTATTTAATAGGAGCCGGGCGTCAATGACGGAATGGTTTTGCGCATATGGCGCAGATTGCATGGCCTTACCAACATTGATGTACCAGCTACGAGTTTGATGGCTATAAACACGGTACTTGCGGTTTATACGAGGACCATGTGCGTGCGGACATCCGACTGTCAGCCTGAGCACTTCTGATGGCAACACGAAACCATACATCGGAGTCCTGAATAACACGTAGGCAGTGCGTAGCCGAAGCATCCCTGTTGACACTTCGAGATATACATTCGTACATAGTATGAAAGATGCCCCTGCCTCTCCCATCGAGAGATTGGTCTGAGGTTGTGAGACCCTCCATTCGGTGCGATCAACCCCTTACCGACCCCCCGCCTGCCAGCTTCACGAGTTTGCGAAAGATGTTCCTGAGTTCACCCTTGCTGAACAGACACCTTGATCAGCGCCGAGTCACACAGCCAAGTCAGAATGTCCCAGGACCATAGGGAAGATCAAGTGCCGACATAGTGTGAAAAGGAGAGTCCCCAAGTAACGTTGCCTGGTGCTGTAGCTGCTCTCAGCTCTCCGACAGCATCTCTCAGCTAGCGAAAACTTGAATATCCCTTTTTTTTACTTCTGAAATCAACACAGCGTCGCCGTGTCTGTACACTGGCGCTTCGAGCTCCGTCTCTAGACTTGTCGAGTACGCACGTTGGCGTCCCTGATTACGCTGTCGTTGTTTGGAACAGTGTGGTGCTGTTTCTGACGTTTCATTCTCACACCGCTCGCGGTCCGGGCTTCTGCGCTTCTGCGTTGGTTTCTTGTTCAAGACAACTCGAGGCGAAAAGCACGCCCTAAGACACAACGGCGCCTTACGCCTGGATCGACATCGTCTTGCGCATGCAGCTATCAATATCGACATCGACACAGCACCATATCGTCCAAGCACCACTGGGAGCTGCTGGTCCCGTCGCGCTCGTCCGACGGCTCGCACCTGCCCATGTGCACGATCTCCTGATTGCCTCATCTACCACACTGTGATCTCTCACGGAGCTCATCTACCGCGCCTGTCAAGAACCCGCAGCTGAAACATAGTCGTCTTGGCGCTGTTGGACTCTTCCTCACACAGATTGAAGAGCCCAAAGTTGCCATCAATACCGCTGCGAACCTCTCTGTTCGCGCTGCTCCCCATCGAGGTGTCTCGGTCCACAAATCAGTCACCGTGGCGGCCACTTTCGACCAACCCGGGCTTTCCCAGCCTTCCTACGACCTGACGTACCTCTATCCGCAAGGTGCAGACACCTCATCGTCGACCGCATCAGACTTGACACTCGCGGATGGCCAACACCTGACGCCTCCGCGGAAGAAACCACTCAGTCGAGGTGGTAGTCCTGGATTGAATAAGGAGTCAAAACAAACAGCCCGTCTAAAGCAATTGCAGGAACAGGAGGGACCGGAGCAGCAAATGGTTGCACCGGAGGCCAAAATCAATGGTGTTGGTCCCGAGATTGCCGCGGCAGCAAGCAAACCAAAGCGGGTACGGACAGGATGCTTGACGTGCAGGGAGCGTCACTTGAAATGCGACGAGGCGATGCCACAATGTCAGAACTGTCGCAAGTCAAATCGAGTTTGCAAGCGCGGAGTAAGACTCAACTTCATAGACACTCAGGTACAAAAACCGCCGTACATGCCACCCACGCACGACTGGAGAGTCAACTTCCTAGACGAATCGCGGGAGATAGCTTCAGAGTACAAGGGTGGTCTGGGAAGATATTCCGTTCTTGAGCCTGAACTGGTTCCTCAGGCCGACCAAAGCTTGGCATACGACTTTTCTGGAAGCGCGCCTCCTGCTCCAGCATTGGCACATCAGCCACTACCACCCATACAAGGCATACTCCCCGAGTCTTACCCTGAGGACCCGCCTAGTATGAAGTTTGAGTCACAAAATGTGATGTTCGAACCGCCGAGAGAACATCATCAGCATTCGCGATCCGGGACCGAATCGACTTATTCTGGATCGATCGTGCCACAAGCCCCGCCAACGTCATACAGCAATGCGGATCAGGTCATGACGCCAGAAGAAGAAAGAAGGGAATATCTCAATTCGCAGGAAGAGGTGCTTTTCATGCAAGTATTCGTGGAAGAAGTTGGTCTGTGGATGGACAGCATGGATCCCCATAAGCATGTATGTTTCGCTCGGCACCGACACTACAACACTTCTGATCATGCAATAGTTCTCTCGACTCCTCCCATTCCATGCTCTGCAGAAGCCGATGCTACTGAATGCTTTCTTGGCATGCGGCGCGCGGCATCTGACGCTTGTGAATCCAGCATACCACGAGGACAAAGCCTTGTACTATTACGACACCGCGACGAGGTATCTCCTCAAATCGTTGCAGAATCCGAATCGAGATACAGTGATATGTGCGACGACCGCTGTAATCCTCAACGTGTATGAAATTATGTCGGAGCGAGCACTGCAGAGGATGAACCACATCGCAGGTGCACGCGCATTGATAAAAGAATGTGGCTGGAACGCTCGAGCGGCAGGTATTGGAGGTGCCTGCTTCTGGCTGAATGTTGGAATGGAAATTTTGAGCTGTCTTCACTTCAACTGGCAGGTAGCGTGGGATCCGGACGACTGGGGTCTCGATATGGATTTTTCGCGCGAGTCGCAGAATGGCCGAGAGGAGATTTGGACGCACCGCATGCTTTACATCGTGGCCAAAGTCGCCAGTTTCCGCGCTTCGATACCTAGATTCCAAGAGGCGGATCCACGCAACGAGCAAATACGCCTACAGAACCGTTACGCCGAGTGGCAGAGATTGAAGGACTGGGCTGATGCTTGGAATGACAACATCCCTCGGACCATGCATCCCATGGCCTATCTTTACCCTTACCAGACCACCTCAAAATCGGCATTTCCTGAAGTCTGGCTTATCAAACGCACAACCATCGTCGCCCGCCTCTTTTACCATACTGCAATGTGCTTGCTCGCGCAGATTCACCCTCTAATGAACGTCGAAGTCGAAGAGATGAGCGACATGCAACAGCGACATTCTCAGCAGATCTGCGGCATTGCGGCACACGTGAAGGACAGGTAAGCTAC
Source organism: Cryomyces antarcticus CCFEE 534 (assembly GCA_000504465.1). NCBI lineage: Eukaryota > Fungi > Ascomycota > Dothideomycetes > Cryomyces > Cryomyces antarcticus. Next base: position 1,255 of record AYQD01000226.1, on the reverse strand, counting down.
ATGGACTGATCTTCCGACTATGGTCATTGCTAACGCAACTAGGGGTGTCGCGAGTGTCGCACTTCGCTCCCTTGCTATCGCCGCCGAGTGCCTTACTTCCCGGCGAGAGCAAGAAGAGGTCCTCCAGATCTTCGAGAAGATCAAGAATGAGACCGGCTGGCGCGTTGGCTTCCTCAACAAGGAGCTCAAGGAGAAATGGGGCTGGGAAGAGGAGCATGCACAACCAACCCCGCCGCAGCAGATGTCTGGTGGTCTGCTGCAAGATCAGACGCAGATAAACCCTTACAGTTACACCTCCACACAACCACCACCAATTTCTGCGCCTATGCCGCCCGCGCCACCGACTCGTCCTCGTTTCCCCGTCGGCGTTCTCAATCCGCTGTTGGCGGCTGCCGATTTCACTATGCCACAACATCCGTACCAGAATGTTTACGTGGCTCCGAATCCGGTCCACCACCACAGCCAATTGTACTACTAAACTTAGGACCTCTCCGCGATGGCTTCTCAGGCTCTACCATCTCGTTCTCTTCCTTTTTCGAGCTGTGTCTCCTTATGGTTGTAGGTCTTCGGAATCTCAGCGTGTACACCGTCGGCTCTCTTCTATCGCCTGTAATATCTCGGCCATGGCCGCCAATTTTCCGTAACTGAGTTCCATCCTTTGCTCGGCTTCGCGACTTTTGTACGACTTCGCAAGGCGTTGGGATCTTTCACGAATGTTATAGAGGTACGGGTTTTGGAACAGGTCGAGGGAGTCACGGTCACGCGGTTCAGCACACAAGCACGACGGGGCCTTGCAACGCAGGGCGGGATCGGCTGGTCGGGCGTGCTAGCAACAACGACTCTGGCGCTGCACAGTCAACCTTTGGTTGAGCCAAGGGAAATACAGGAGAAGAACCCTAATACTTATCAAAACTCGCGTTCGCGCCAGCTGAAACAATTTACTCCTCTGTTCCGCTAAGGAACCCCTTCAATGAATCATCTCAGCCCCTCCATTCCCACTCATCACACTCCCCGTGACCCAGCGACTGCTCTCCCCGCACAAAAAGCCCACGATGTCCGCAATGTCCTCGCATTCGCCGATCCGCGAGCCGACAGCCTGGCGGGGCAGTCGTTCCTTCTTGAGAGCCTGCAGGCGCTCCGGCGGGTTGGTGCGGTGGAAGTGGCTGTTTATCAACCTACGCAGACGGCGTTCGCTGTTATTGTGGTGAGGTTAGTTTGGGGCATAGAGGGACGGGAGGAGGAGGAGGAGGAGGAG
>AYQD01000225.1:0-13342 GCA_000504465.1 Cryomyces antarcticus CCFEE 534 | reverse complement strand
CCGTGCACAGCCGGCTCGACGAGCGCGGTATCGATTTCGGATACGGTGCTGTGCGCGTCGGAGTATAGAGATCTTGCTGGCCGCGCGAGAGTCTGACCCGCTGAGAACGTCGGAGGGTCGCGGACTTCTTGGCTGCCTGGCCGCCCTTGGCGCCCGAGACCTGGCGCTGGGGCGCTGGGTTGAGCGACTTCGGGGTGCGCTTGTTGGGATCCTTGTTGCGGTACCGTGTAGTCGACTTTGGGGGCACGTCGACGAACTGGGGTGCCAGCTGCCATGTGCAACCTTTCTTTGACTCTTCGCCGGGGAGTTGGGGAATCTTCACGAAGGCCTGGAGAGATCAGCCAGAGGCTCGTGAATGTAAACAGCGCTTCGTACGATGGGTGTACTTACTGCATTCATTGAGAGATTGTGCCGTACGCTGTTCTGCCAGCCGGTTGCGTTGTCCTTGCTCTTGTCCTTGCCCTTGTCTGTGTTTTGTGTGAACCAGTGGTAGATGTCTTTGAGCACCATGGTGTGGTTTGGAGCAGCCCGCAGAGCATGCCAGATCAATATGGCGTACGGCTGATCACTCATCTTAGTGTCCTCAAGGTGCAGGTCCTCTATGGGATCGTCGGCGTTCTCCTCATCGTTCTCATACGGTGGAGTTAGATTGCTGTCAGTGGTGACCTCCGTATGTTGTGTGGACAGTCTCTGGCTTGGAGCAGGATGTGTGTTGCTTGTCGAATCGTTGCCGAAACAGCAGTTAGAGCCCAGATGCGAGTCGGCGTCAGCACGCAAAATATTTGCTGGGTGTTGCTGATCTGATGAGTCCGATGTAGATTGGAAGTTCTGAGGGTCAACGCGAAAATACGAAGGTGGGAACGCTGCCGCGATCGCTTCCACATCAAGAGTTGGGAAACTTCGAGGACAACTTGGGTCGGCATCGAGTGATGAGTATGACATCGGCTGGTGAGTGGCCCACATCGTTTCACTCCCACTATGACCTTGGGCAGTGTTCTGGAATTCGTCGGAAGCAATGCAGCTGTACAGGTTCAAGGGCAACTGGAAGCCTTGGTCATTGTATGAATTGCTCGAGAAGTCATAGGTCGATGACCACGGAGAGGTGGAGTCTCCCATTGACCCCGTAAGATCCTCCTGAAGTCCGCGAGAGACGTGAGGTTCTCCACTGATCAGTGTTGCAGCAGACGGAACTGATGTAAACAATGCCTTGCTCAAAGGCATGGACGGTGCAGGCCTGAAAGTTCTCGGCAGTGTAGCGAAGCTGGAAAGTGTTGGTGTTGTTACAGAGCGAAGCCGACCCGCAGGATCTTGGAGGGCCATGACTCTCTAGTCCAGGAGGTGCTGAGTATGAACAGTGCGAGAACGAGGCGCAGGCAACGAGAATGACAGCAGTGATGGTAGTACTGCCAGTGGTGAATGAGCGGCAAGGTAAACGATCGATCGAGCTTCCAGAAACGATTGAAGCGACTGGTAGGACATATCTAGTCATTGACTGAAAGCCCAAACTAACGCATCTGCGAGACTTTCCATACATGCAATGGTAGGCTTTTCGGCTGCCAACACACCAAGTTAGGACTGCTGCAGCACAGCTGTAGTTATTAACAAAGAGACAAACAGGCGTGCCGGATGTGCGTTGCGGCCATGCATTGTCCGCCAGAAACACAAGCAGGGCCGATGCTGCTCTGCCTCAAAGAGATGCAGGCTATGCCATGCACGCCCAACGGCAGGGCTACCTGATGTCAAGCCAGAATGAATGTGACCGCGATGCGTTACACCCGGCGAAGGCTACGGCCACACAGATTGCCAGAATTGCTAGCGGTGAGCGCTGCGACGCGGATGGGTGCAGGTGGCCGAAAGCCCTGCCATACCATGCATTGAACGAGCACAGTATGCTCGCTGCAGCCGCGTGCAACTGCCAGACGCCATTGAGAATCATTGGAGCCCTTCCAAACTGCTTCCAGAAGCACAAATCGGGCGAGAAGCCGGGTGTAGCCAAGAACCTGGCCTGCAGGATCTCTGGCAAGGGTGGTTGCGTGCCTAACTAGTCTCACAGTGAGTCGTGCATAGGGCAGTGCTTCCCACAGTCTACAGTCCGATCCAACAAGAATTAGAACCCCACTGCACTGACACCCACGCATGCTTCCAATCAGCTTGTGGACCGAAACATGACTCCACTGTCGCGCAGTGCCACCAACAACGGGGAACAAAGAGTCCGGGCCGCTTGCACGACTGGAACTCTGAGTGCTTTGCACCGGCTTGGACCTCCTGAACCGGTTTGTGCCCTTGACAAAGAAGCGCTTTGTAACGTTGGTGCCGCACGAGTTTACCCGCAACGGCGCCGGCATAAGGCTCCGGCACGCAACAGAGACAACAATCTGCGAAGGTACGGTGCTGCTCAATGAATTGGTACTCTGAGATGAGACAGTATCAGAACTTCGATCAGGTAGGATGCAGTAAGAACCGATGTGGACATAGTGGACCTTCGAGCGTTCACTTCCGGTAGTATATCTGCATGACACGATGTGAGCTCGTTCGCATTGCTGTTCCACGGAGATGCTGCGGCCTACCTTCTTAAACTGGAAATGCAGTTGCAGAATGCCCTGTGACGGATATAAAGTTAGCAGACGTACCATGCATCTTCGTAAGCAACGTGACGACAAGTACGCAGAGTGGTGGAAAACCGCTGCAGCTGCAGCAAATAAACAGTGCACGCTTACCTTGTCAAAACTGCTCTTGAATCCGCGCTCTCGTTTGGCGCTGTAATCCCATTCTTTGTCGACAATTCGAAAAGCGACATCTTCATACGGCGGCCCAGCAATGAATCTGATTAAACACGTGTCCTCCTCTCCAGCAGGAGCAAAAGACTGTCCACGCTTTCTTCCGTTCTCCCTTTCAATACGATACGTGGGTGCCTTGGTCTTTTCTATCAGATCCGGATAGAATATGTTGAATTTGTATCCTTGGACGACCTTTGGAGGCGGGTTGTCGTGGTCATAATGCGTTTGATTGTATTTGTTCCATTCGTAGCCCATTTGGACTCGATTGAAGTAGCGGGGTTTCCTCGGCCTATACTTGTTTGCCCACTGAGGCTTGCTTGTAGAAGTCAACTCCTCTTCCCCGGCAAAGATCTCTTCGTTCTCATTGACACCGCGTGCCACCTCGCGCTCGTACAGTGCAGTAGTTGCCTGCGAAAAGTCGTCATTGTTTGCTGCTGCAAATCGAGAAGACCCGGACACATTCGAGTCGGTAGCCCTGACGGCTATTGCGGTGGATGATCTTTCTATGTTCCGCTGTCGTACTGGCACGAAGCCCAACTTGACTACACGACGTCTCTCCGCCACAACTTTATCGAGAAAGTTTGATTCGGCGAGAGACTCCAGGGACTTGTCCTCAGAGCGCAACTTCAAGAGAGGCTCTGGGTCAAGAAGCATTTCCCGTGGGGAAGTGTCCGGCAATGCGGGACCTTTGGGGCTAGAGTTGGGTCGTGCGTCGTTCCCTTGCTCGTGTAGAGGCTGTGAAACACCGAGTATTGTCTGCAGCTTCTGACGAACAAGCATGGCCTCCTGCTCCTGCTGCTTGCGCAGCCCTTCTAGGCGGCTATTGATAATGGATTGAGATACTTTCCGTAGTTTGGCTTTAGCCTTCCATACGAGAAGGCTCCGCAAAAGGTGTTCCCAGTAATCAACGTCGATAGGCTCGTTGGATTGGAGCTTTCGCCGGATCTGCTTCTCCAGTGTTTCTAGCTCTTCGAAAGACTTTGGGCCAAGAAGACGGTCCACGTCAGCTGACACGGAGCTCACACCTCGAGCCGATGGATTGGATGGTCTTGAAGCCTCACGGCGGTCTGTGCATATGATTTTCATCGTCTGAGAAAAGTCAGCTGTTGCCTCATCGGAGTTGTACCTGCTTGCATACATTCCAGAAGTCTTGATTGCTCTTGTTGTTCTCCAACGCTATGTAGACTTCGATGTCTCTTAACAGCTCATCCAGCTCAGAGTCACTGAGACCCTCGAATACACCTTCAGGGTCAACAAGATCGACTTCAGAGTCCTCGACGTCTTCGTCCAAGGGATTTCGTGTTGGATCTATGACCCGCAAAGTGACAGCCAGCCAATCAATAGGCCTCGTCCTCCCTCCCTTCACACGTATCTCTGCTTTCTTCTTGGCCTGTTGTAACACAAAGCGATCCTCGTCGGCAACCCAAGCTGCCTCTTGCGTGTCAGCTGGACGTTTGTTGGGCACAGTCGGCTTGGGCTGCTTCTGCTGCCTAGGAGCGCCTCGTTCTGCAGCTTCGCGCCGCCACGGCGGTGCACTTTGGGTCTCCATTGTCGGTATTCTCGTCGCGAAGTTGTGAATTGCTGATCGAGCAAACAATCGTGCTTGGTCGAGGTTCATGCGCCGGAAGCATTCATCCTCCGAAGTCCGGGCCCTAGTTCCACTCCTGAACCCCGACCCTCACCAAAACACCAGCAACACTTTGAGACTTGTAAAGTTACATCGCAATGCCCTCATCGATTATGTGAGTGGTTCACAGTCCGAGTGGACTGTTAGCATCACGATGACTGGAACCTGGTCGCCTTTGAACCTCCCCAACACGGACCAGCAGCTGTTGATCAAGGCGTCTCCCAGAACCAAAGGCTACACTGTCCACCTCACTGATCTTTGCTATCTGTGGAGTGAAACGGTCTCCGAACAAACGGTCATGCGCAGAGCTGTGGAACAAGGCAGTAGTATTGATCCGAGCGAAGACGAGAGCCAATTCGGCATTCTACTCGATAAAATACTTGGTGCATTGCGATGCGAGATAGGCACGAAACGTGAATTGTGCCAGCGAGGTGATGGGTCGGAGCTGCTTTTGGAGCTGACAGCACCACTTCCCTCACCACTTGTGAATCTACAATGGCCAGTGTATCTATCACAAGTCTCGCAAAAAAAGTTCTCAACCGACTTCATTTTACCACTTCTTAGTGAGGCGTATATTGAGAAACAGCATGTTTCCGAGCTGGTCGAGCGCTTGGGGGAAAAGGATCATGTGATAGCAAAACTTCTTGACAAGCTTGAGTCATCCGGGGCGGATCTGACAACTATTTTCCCAGGCTTTGCGGGCATCAAAACATTGAAGAAAGCCCGGCAAAGAGAGCACATGGCTCGGCAGGTCAAGGGTCTCGAAGCGTTCGACGAACAGACATGGCGAGAGCCTTCCAGTCACACCAGCCTTGAGGGCCTTTCCATGAACAAAATTGTCAGTCGTATCTTCAATAGTACACTGCCCTTGGACTTGAGACCTTCTTTGCAGGTCCAATGCATGATTCCCAACCTACCGAATGGTGGAAATGTCTAGGGGATCCTGCGACCGCCAAGAATTCGTCTCTCGGCTATTCTAGTACTCAGAGAGCTTCGGCCACTGTGCCGGACGATAACGAAGGGTTTCAGGTAAGATGGACGTAATTAGTTATTGTGTTGAAGTACTGAAGCTGAACCAACCAGCGACAAACGACGCCGCCCAACTTGCAAAAGAGTGGACATGTTGAACCCTTTGGTCAAAGGCCAAATGATTCTTCCGATGCAGATGATGACGATGATCTTGACGATGATCTTGACGTCCCTTCCCAGCAAACAATACAGGTCCGGTCTTCAGAGAGAGGCAAGGTCCAGTTATCGACCGAAAGCGAGGCGCTGTCGAACAGAGCACAATTCACGGCGGATGCTGCAGTCAAGAAAACGAACACAGTCAACGGCTTCGACAAACGTAGGTCTGAGACGACAACGATGGTAGATGAGCCACTTGGACCAAGGCTTTTTGAATCAGGAAGCGACACGACCGATGATGAGATTGAAAAGAAAACCTCAACACATCCTAGCTTCTCAAGAGATACTGGCCTGAAGCACCATGTTGCACAAACATACAAGGGCAAGCTTGGGATCATAGGTGGCTCTCAAAAGTCCGCTGACACTGCGGCTGACACGATTTTGAAGGTCAACTCTGCCACACCTAACCCGCCTGCGAAAGATCACTCTGGAAGGGTTGGTTTGATTAGGAAGACCCGTAGCAACACACCTATCTATGGCCAGATCACCGCTACAACTGAGGAGCCGAGTACTGAGACAGATCTTGATGAACGTATTGCGGATGCGGTCGCCTCCTCGGGATCGCCACCTCGACGCGAAACATCACAGGAACGTGCTGACAAAAAGCGCGACGCACTGAAGCGCCAGTTGGAAGACAAAGCCAAGATTCCTGTCAAGAAGAAGCGCAAATTTTAGCTGCCAGAATACTTGCGACAATAACTTAGGCAGAACGGCCCATATCTTCTCTAACGCACTCGGTGCCATTTGAGATGAAGGAAGCATCCGGGTTGGGGGGTTAACACAATGGACAAATCACCCTCTGCCTATTGCATTCACTCAAGCGCTCTCAGCTCCTGCATCACGCCCACCTTCACCTTCATTTGCCAATGTCGAGAGGTCAGCCGCTGTTGGCCATCAAGATACGAGAGGCCTAATCTTTGATACCCAGCTGTTCAGCGGCTTTCACTTCGTTTCCTCGTCGATTGAAACTGATGCAGGTCAACGTCAAGGTAGGGGATGAGAGGTATCCTCTAGTCTGTTTGCGCAGTAGAGTAGATACCTGTAGCAAGGGCGTGAATCATGAACATGGAACGGTTTAGAACGTCGAGAACGGTTCTATGTTTGTCTCTCAATCAGAGCTGCACGACATGTTCGCTTCCGGCTCACTTCAGTCTCAGAGCGCTCCGACCTGAGATGAGGTGTTTCTTAATCTTGCGACAGGACGCGTGACTTCGCGGTGCACGAATTTCTTATGCGCCTTTCGCTGTCCAGACTCCAGTCTTCACCGCAACAAGTCAACACTCAACACTCAACATTCATCCTCCACGACATCAATTCACCGCGGATCCCGCGCCACTCCTTTACCCAAATCTTGCAAAACACACCCGTGCTTTCCTACGCTTGTCTCACAGGTCCTAGCTCCAACGCGCCTGCCTGTGTTGATGTCTCCCTACTCGGTCTTCTTTTCGCGCGCTCTACGACCTGCTTAGCATTTCATCGCAGCAACTATGTGTCGGTATCGCTACCAGTACTACTCGCGCTGCAGCCACCAGGAGGTTATCTTGTATGACTTCTGCGCAAATGCGCCGGTCGCAGCGTCGAAGGAGCGAGGCGCGCTTGATACGCAAGAGCCAAGCGCATCAGCTTGGGCAGGTGAGACCCTCAACCACCATGGCAACAAACACTTGGATCTCGACCGGGGGATCCTTCTCTCCTTCATCGCCCTTGAATCATTCCACCTTCATTCATCAAGCAGCGTCGGTGCTGCGTTTACACAGTTAACATACGCAACAGAATTCCTCTTACGGAACGGGATACTTCCAGCAAACGTGGCACCATCCGGAACTGACGACAGCAAATCACAGACTAAGGGCAATTTCAACGGTCCCTACGAAGGCCAGTCGTACATGTCAATGACTTTCGACGAAAGCCCTGTCGGGCAAAGACAGAAAGAGGTGGGCTCGACCAACAAGGAGACGGAACAGCTAGTCAAGAAGCTGGGCGGTGCTTCTGGCTGCAACGGACGGAGTAGTCTACGTTCTGCTGCCCATAAAGGCCATGCAATTAGTGCAGTTAATTCACCACGATCGTGTACTGAGGTACACTCTTCTGAATCGACTCGACAAGGCGAAGGCGCTGGATCCGGACATGAACCAACCGAGGCACATCACGACAGACGACGGGTATGATATGCCTTTTCCGGAACCATACCACTTGTGGAAGCCCCTATTGCAATTGCTGTTTTACAGACTCGTATGGCTGATGGCATCTGGCAGCACCTCCTCTGCGTCCGAAGATCATCACTGCCACTCTGCGGGTGTGAATGGATCGCCACCACCTTATTTTTGGTCCCCATCGTCCACTCAAACGCAGAACCGGGAGAATGGTAACTTAGTCAGGCTGAGCCCCGGCGGAAGTCAAGGTTCATGGTCGCTGGAGAATGACACCATGCGCTACGAAAGCGAGCGACATGCAGTAACCGATGGAAGACAGAGGGTTGTGCCTGAAAAAGAGGCCGAGCAATGTGTCAAGAACCGCCTACCAACAGATCACATCGAGCCTGCGGAGTTATCTATCGTCTTTGAAGAAGACGACCTGGTTGCAGGTGAAGACCGGACCTCTCCCGCATTCAACCCCGATCAACACAGAGACCTGACGTTCAGCGGCACGATTGCAGGGGCACAGCCTGGAAGTCTAGCCGAAGCCTGGCTTCGCGAGCTGGCAGAGACAGCTCGTAACGGAAACGCTATAAGCACGACAGAGCCTTCCGAGAAAAGTCCACTAGCTGTTCGCGCAGACTGCGACAAGGAGTTTCCAACGCTCACAGGTCATTGTACTGACGGTGACGGCGGTCGAGCTGCACCGTTACTATCACAGGCCAGAACCTGGTCTGAAGCCCGTCCTATCACGTATGCACAAGCTACCAGAAAAGACAGTGGTCTTGGTGTTGACCGGCGAAGCTTGAACTTCAACACAATAAGTTCGAGTGCTGCTAGCTGCTCATCTGATGCTTCAAAAGGTTCCAGATTGCTGAACGCTCACTTCGAGACACCGCATTCTGTGGCTGTCAGCTCAGAGTCCGACTGGTCAACCTCATCTCCTACGGATCACAGCATCAATTCCGCACGCAGCTCAGACGTCGCATCCCCTGATATTCTGTTAAGCGCTGTCACCGCTACGACATCATCGTCGCTTTGGAGCGCCAAGGGCGCGGTATCATCGACCGTTTCGTCTTACAAGTCCCACGACATCGGGAGAGAGGGCCAACCCCAAAAGTCGAGGGTGAACCAATCATCGCCACTATTGCCTACTTCACTGCACAACACCACCGATCAAACCTATGCAACGGCTGCACGATCAAGTGGCATTGCAAACGCCAATGACAAGCACAAGGAAACTGTCCCAGTCGCAAGTTCGAAGACGGTTTTGCCACCATCACCAACACGTTCTCTGAAAAGTAACCCCCCTTTGCTCGCCACTGCACGGAGGGCTGCGGCACGCGAACAACGAAAACAACTTCCGACAGAATGGACCAACATTGGGATCGCGCGATCTGCAAAGGCTCCCATAGCTCTCTCATCACCAGTTTCGCAGGTTGGTATCATACGCTCTCCAACAAAAGCCAAGGAGGAAGGAAAGTGGCAACTTGTTAATGGGAAACACGCCGAAAAGAACTTAGCGACAATAACACAGACGGCGACGGTCAAGTCACAGAGAGCTAAGACGGACTCACAGCCGAAGCAGGCTGAGTGGAACGCATCGACGACCATATCAAAACAGACTTCTCCAGCAGTGACCAAGAGCAACGTCAAAACACCAGTATCATCCAGCCCAAGCAGGACAACGAAGCGTGTTTTCGTCTCGTCAAAGTCTCCTGCCGTCAACTCTGCGCTCTTGTCTGGTAATTGGGAATCACGCTCTACCATTGGAATGACGTTGCACACTGAGAGGCTTGCCACGGAGCAGGGAACTACATCCGTGCCTCAAGAGAGAACTTCGCATGTGAACACCGACGACCGTGTGAAAAGTACTGCAACGATTTCTGGTGATGCCACTAACAGCTTTGCGCCCTCAAGTGGTGGTAGTACTGTAAGAAAGGCTAGAACCGGTAGGCCAGAGTTGTACATCGAAGTACCTGATATACCACAAACAGACGGTCCCTCTGAAGCTCCTATCTCGCCCTCGCGCATTCCACGTCCAATGCAGAAGCTACAACTGTCTAAGGGTCCGGACCTTTCTGATGCGAAACTCCAGCGATACAGATATTTATTCCACAGGCAACACGCATCAGACCAAAGTCCCGATGTGGAAGAGTCCGGGAAGGTTGACAGCCGGGATAGCAAGCATCTCGTGGAGCAATCACCAGTCACTCGCCTCGGCACAACCTCATTTCTAGAAAAAGAGCATACAGCGGTTCCCACTACACTTGCTGCTGTGCCAGATGTGGGAGACTCACTTGCAGCAAACGACGAGAGGAACCTTGTCAAGCACGATGCAGACACCTCGTCCTCCGTCCTCAATAACGCAACTCACGTCACATCACCTTCACTAGAAGATGACGCTTTGTGCAAGCTGTCTTCGATCGCAGCACCACTGCAGTACACACAGAGCCCTTCTACGTCCTTGTTCAACCGCATCAAAGATTCTACGCTTCAATTTGACAGTCGTAACAGCGGTATTCTCAAACCAGAGGCATCCAGCCCATAGTCCCGAAAAGTGTCGCTTGTGACATAGTACGTTGCAAAAACGAGGTTCTAGAGACAAAGGGAGAGCAGCAGTCACCACTCGATTCAGCAGTCGTGTTCACCGGAGCCGAAGCTATTGGGCTCTTGGAGAGGACTGAAATTCAACAGCCTCTGATTGAGGGTTTGATCGCCAAGAAAGAACTTCATTCTGTGAGAGAGAACACGAGTGGTAGTCGCCTATCACCATTGGATCCTTCGATTGTGTACAAAGGTGCAAATGTCATGGGCGGTTCGCCACCTCAAGAGAATTTGGCAGTCCTGGTCAGTGATCCCGTCATGGGCAACTCATCCACGACGATCGGCAGACGAGAGTTAGAGAAGCAGGAGCACGGGGGACAAATGGGCCCAATAGACAAGTCCTTGGGAATGTCTAGGACATCCACAACCTCTGCGAAGAAGTCTACCCTGAGAGCAACAGCTCCGGCTTTCTTGCCGGGTGCTACACCGACGTTGCGACCAAGACTACCGGAAGCCTGGTTACGCGCACATGGCGATGACTCCAACGTGCCAGCGGCTGCAAAGAAGACCAAAGTACCGCTGACTGAGGAGCAAAAGCTTGAGAAGAAGCGCCTCAACCGAGAAAGAAAGGAAGCCCTGAAGCTGGCTCGATCACAATCCCCTTCTAAGTGGTCCAGCAATTCGTCAAACACGATCTCAGGCTGCTCAGATCTAGCATACCAGAGTCATTCAACTCGTTCTCGATACGAAGGCTTCGACATGAAACAGCCATTGTTCTACCGTCCGGGTATGTACAACTCTCAACCTAACAGTCGGATGCCAAGCCCGACGCGAAAGGGGCTTGGCTCGTGTCCAGTGGTCCTCAGTTCTCAAGACCAGCTGGCTTTCGAGCAGCAAAAGTACGAGCTTCAGCGCATTGGTCAGTGTTTTGGGATCAACCTCTTTGACAGTGTTGTGAGATTTCTAACGGTGAAGGAAGCAGGATGGGGACGAGCAGGTCGCTTTTCGACCCGCCAAGGATTCGCTCGTCTGTCACTACCGCTCAGAAACTCGGATGATAGGCACAACACAGGCATGTCCCCTCCACTCAAGTTTGTCGACGACGTTTCTACGCCGAACACCTTCATCAATCCAGGAATCAATGTCGACTCCATGTCAGAGATTCTCAAAGACACCACTTTCCACACTGAGGGCGGCAGAAAACACGCTGGTGAAAATGATAAAGAGAACGCTCCCCAAGCCCGCGGCGAGTATCTCGGCTATGGCTTCGTTGATGGCTCCGGCAAGTATAACAAGCGGCCGTGCGGCAACTTCCAGGTCGAGGTGGCGACGGAGCAAATTGGAGGTCTGTCCTGCCACGCATGTGGACCTCACCATTAGTTTCATTGCTACTGGCTCATCCGTATTCTCTTCGCCCTAGATTACGTCTTGTTCGCAGCGTGCCTTGAGATGGTGTATCTGGTGACCAGAGTGCTTTTGAGGGTCTTCTGGAGAAGGGAAGAGCTCTTGGGTACGAGTCATGAGTACGAATGACGGGAGGGCTCGGTGTTTTGTGGGATGCTCTCTCGTCCTCGCTTTTACAGTCTGTTCACGATTCGGTACTTCTGATTCCAAAATTCCTCAGCACAGCTTCCAGTCGATGTTTGTCGTACTTCTCGCGTTTTGTCGTGGCATTCGCTATTGCTTGGATTATCGGTTCTGGGTCCGCTGTATTTGAAGGATAGCATTGCGCTATGTTTGTTCTTAGTTTTCCAACTGAGACAGCAACTGCATCTTCTTCCACTCGCGTGCACTCCAGCCGGTCAAGGCCGATACACATGGAAGCCAGTGGAATCATCACTTGAACACACCGTGCACGACGATTCTCTTCAGACACTGTATCCCAGAGCCTCAAAGGGTATCGACACGCACCCGCTCAAAAGTGCGGCAAGTAGCTCGACCACTGCACCACCCCGTACACGCCCGCGGGCACGCTCCTCAACGACACCAGAATCTCGACCATGACAAACAGCCTCACCAGCACATACAGCCAGGCCCCGACCGCCAGCGCACTGAGCCGCCTACTGAACAGCGACGTCGCGAACGCCGCGGAGCCGAAGTAGAAGTGCAGCAGCACGAACACGCCGACCTGCGCGGCCACGAAGAGTCCGGGTAAGGCCAGGGACAGGACGCACGCGATGCGGAAGAGCAGTTGCTCGGTCGGGGTGGGGAACGAGTAGTGCCACGCGGCGTACTGCCACGCGCCGAAAGAGAGGGCGACGAGGGGCGCGAGCGCGATGTTGGTCGCCATGCCCTCGGCGAGGTGGATCGGGAAGTTCCAGCTCGGCAGGCGCATGCGCGCTCTGAGCCAGGTGTCGAGCTGTTTGGGCCGGCCGCTGTAGGCCGTGCACTGCAGCATCATGTCGACGGTGGACTTTGAGAGGGCGGGCGCGTGGATGGGATAGCGCGTCTCGGCGTCGCCGGGCTTGTGCCACCAGAAGAAGAGCGTGAAGAGGGTGGTGGTGATGAAGGAGAGGGTCTCGACTTCGAAGAGCGAGAAGTCGAGGTGTTGGATCGCGCGGCCGAGGCACGAGAGCAGGAAGTAGGAGAGTTGCATGAGCGTGATGGTTTTGGAGAGGCCGTCAACGTGGGCGAGCTGCGGGTGGGTTGGTTAGTCTTTTCTTGCGAGTGAGTGATGGATTGATCAATTGGTTGATTGATCGGAGGCGGGCTGAGGCGGGCTGAGGTAGAAGATCTGATGGGAAGGAGAGCGGGTTCGGAGTAGCGTACCCCTGCGATGTCTTTGGCAGGAATCGTCTCAACCACAAAGCCTCGTGTTCCTTGAGCCAAAGGATCTGGTCTTCCATCACGATCGTTCTCCGCCTGTCTTCATAGACGAGTACATACCCACCCATGTAGCCGAAGAAGGCGTGGCTCATTGTCCACCAAGCATACCCATGCTCGTGGAATCGTTTGACTTGCTCCCTCGCTCCGAAGAACTCTTCAGCCGCGATCAGAGTCAGAGCATCAGGTGCGGCAACAGTCAGCGCCGCCCACGCGGCTTTGCGTAGTAAGACCTTGGAGTCGGAGTC